>LOND01000594.1:14447-37687 GCA_014220965.1 Paragonimus kellicotti | reverse complement strand
GTACTAAGTTTACGGTTTAGATTTTGGTCGGACATTGCATCAGCTCGAATTGGTCAGCCAAATTTGTGAGCACAAGGTCATTGATTGCTTTTTGAAGTTACCTAGCGTCAACAGGTAAATGAGTGTACAGCACTGATACCTGTTCGATGTTAATTGGATAGAGGTAACATGACACCTGGACGAGCACAGCCGGATAGTCTCGAAACTTTGAGCGTCGGGGTTATTCGTGATTTATTCAACCTCATTTGCGCAATAATCTGCTGAGCATTGAGTAAAAGGCGCTGGATTGGCGGAAAGTTACAGATTTTCAACAACAACAAAATTATCGGGACTACATGCGACGTCAACCACAGTAACCAAATCCACGGTCCAAAATGTTATACTCAATAAAGTTCTTATTAAACAATCTGTGGAAACTCGATTGTTTCAAAATAGACCACAGGACGATCTCCATGTAGTACAATGCTTCTTATGCTGAAATGTATCATCCAAAGCATTGAGGTCATGGGATGGACATGCTTATAACAGCCTCTCATCATTAGCAGTGCGCTGTCATGAAACACCAAACCTATCGAACGACTGTTTCACTTATGGGGCGAGATGATCGCGTTGGACCGTCAGATCGCCTACTGATACGTGGATTTTGGATAATACACCGGTGGTCACGATCAGCTGCTGAACGATCGAAATGTTCTTTCTTGGAGAAGACAGCAGTGCCTCAATCACGAAGATATTTTTTGTAAACTGGTGGAATCTTTCCTCAATCAGCAGTGCGGTATAAAACCCTAGGAGTACAATCGATTTTCGTTTGGCTGCTCCCCTGTTACCTGTTCGACACGGTTTTACTCGAAATTTTCGAAGCTCTAATCAACCGAACCCTCCAGATCGACGCAATTCACACGCCGGACTACCACCCAAAATTGACAAAATAGGCCAGACAGATGTTTACCATGCTGTTGGTGATCACTGGTCGTGAAATAATTAGATGTGGTGGATCCTAAGCCTGCTTGAGAAGCTGACAGCGACCCAACTCCACTAGCGCAAAGTTGCAAGTCAACTCGACAGGCTAAATGGATTACCGACTGCAGTCAGTCTTCTGCCATAGATCACAGTTTATCGATGCATCTTTCTGGGTCTCAAGTCCCTCAGGTATGTCTAACGTTCTCCAGAGTTCGAGTCTCACCACGTTCAGATAAAGTAGCAGAAAGTTTTCTTTTAGTGACTGTTTACATGGAGATTCTTGTTTCTGTTGTAGCTGGTCTACTGAATCTGCCAACTTTAATAGAAAATGCAGTAGCCTTGGTTTTCGAACTTATAACGTATCTTCAACCGGACTGAGGTTCGAATTTCAGTCCAGAGGGAATGTGCCAAATCACACGAATAGTCCGTTCACTTATCAAGAAGTTCACTGCTTAAAATTCACGCTTGCCCTATCCAGTACTCCACAACAGTCCACTGGTAATATGTAAATTTCCAAACTCCTTAATATTTATGTGATTACGATGCTGTGCTTGGAGTTGATTTGTTAAAATGGTATACACGAGTGGTATGCTGCAAACTGAATATTCGCTGTAACATAATGGTTTCATCCACGCAGCCCAAACCTAAACATTCGACCAAAATCGATTGTTCCGCTACAGAATCGTTGAGATATTTTGTCCTTAGTTGGCCACATCAGCCTTGACTCTATCTAGTGGTTGGGTACATTCTACCCTTCATAGGGTAAATGAACATTTTTAGGAACGTTTGGTATTTCGTGACGTTCAAACAGCGTATTTCACACAAGATTGCGTTAGGGCATTACTTGTTGGCAAAACTACCTGTCCTGATGAAAACAAGTGTTTTCCGATAGTTTCATAGTTTATCCTATGGTCACACATGAACAGTCCACTTCTTTCGTTGCGTATCTAAATAGTCGTAACATAAGAACAAGTCATCCTTTCACTTAAATTATGAAAATAACAAGTTTTGTTTTTGAACGCACGCATTTGACCATTTGGTTTTGAAAGTTGCAATCAGGATTTGTGGGTCTCCGCCAATCTAATACATTCCAAAAATGAATAAGTACAGAGTCGTGTGGTTTGCGTCAACCGCTGCGTTCATTTTCTCCCGCTCGTCTGGTTTTCATGTAACGAGTTGTCCAAGTTCTCTTTGCAAATACTGATGTTTTCAGGCATTGTTGTCTATGATGATGATAGCGAAATCTAGCCACCTTAGTTATAGGCTTGCAATGTCCAAGCTTCAACCAGCTTCAGAATCACGTCTGACCTAATTCCTGTATAGGTCAGCCATCCGGTCGATTGCAAACACTTAAACCACAAAGCTTGGTGATAGTCCTTCTAAACACCGCTGCGTCACTATTATCTCGTATGCGTAGTGGATATGCTGTATATCATGATACCACAGTGATATCACAGTACATTTTGTTTACTGTTTCTTCGTCAGTTTTACTAAACGATCTTTTCAGATCTCTCTGTAAACTAATTCGAAAGAACCCAATGTCAGTGTTCAGCATAAGAGCAGTTGCTGATGAAAGTTCCGATATAATTACGCCGGATGAATGACCGGCGGATACCCACGCCAAGCGTTACCGAGTGTGACACGTGCGATTACAAACCGTTCGATTTTACATGATTTCACCTGATTTTAGTATGCCCATGTACTTGTTTCTTCTCATTTATCACGCTCCTGAGTAATCCGATGTTCTACTGCCTATACAACATTCTACGTAGATCAGCGATGAAGATTTGCGCGAAAGATGGGAAGCTATTAGGATTGACATCACGGACGGCACTCTGTACACCAAGTTCAGTTACGACCGCATCGGTCCTTCACCACTCGGGACGAAGTCCTCTGTCAAACATGGACGCGAGACGCGTCATCCCGATTTTCCTATTGTGGACGAGGCAACCAAAACACGCTTGTTAACACGTCACGAGGAACTACCGGAAAACCTGGACCTACATTTCGGTTTTTATCATCGTCGTTTATCTGGCCCACTGGATCAATACATAAGTCGACATGATCCGGCTGCTGTAGTTCGTGTGAACGGGAACGTATCACCATCGGAACTCTTACAGGTAAAGTCATGTCTTGCACTGATTGGATCCCGTTCAGCAGATATGTATTTCCACTGATCTCATCACTGTGGCATTTTCTCGGGTAGTCTCTTGAAGTATCCAACTACACTGTCTTAATTAGTGGCGCTTCAAATATGTGCGTGAATAAAGTTGTCGTTTAGGTTTGGTTATCGTTTAGCACTGCTCCACCGCTTCGAAAAGCCACGGTTACAAAATCTGTCTCCTACTCCTCGATATGTTAAAAACGCTAATTAGATATCAAAGTTAACTTCCTAATCGCGCCCTCGCATCCCAACTGGTAGACCACATTCAGCTCATTGCCATGCGTTGTCTCTGTCGCAGTCGCCTTCTGCTTTGAGTGACTTTATTCACACTGGGAACTTTTCAGTGTGACAAACTCAGCCAAGTTATTAGCCAGTGCTAAAAGTTACATCACTGCTGGAAAAGCCATCTCCCCTAAGTTGACAACCGAATTAATGCATTAGCTCGATACATTGATGATGACGTTTATCATAAGGCCTATAGTTGTGTTCGAACACAGTCTATTACAGATGCAGCTACCCAAACCAAACAATTCGGTTAGTAAAAGTGGTTCGAAATTTTCCCCATCAGTAAACACAGTCGACACGCATGTTGAGAATTTAACGACGTGTATGCGACTGCATCGATTGAATAGTTTCGGCACTAACTGTTTATATTGTGAACCTTACTGACTCCACCTAGTGAAACTAGACAATTTCTTACTATCCACGAAATATGCATTTAAAGTCATTTGGTAAATTAAATCCATATTTCCATTCTTTTGTACTTAGACTATTGGCATTACCTGTTTTGACTATTTTTCAGGCTGTTCTTCTGCGTATGTCCATTATGATGCGACATCCTGGGGTGCCTACCTCACTCTTGTTCTCCAAGGGTAGTGATGATTCTGACGGTTCAGAGGACAGCAAGTGTCAATGTCTTTGCGGTGACAAGCAAGTCAGTGTTTTCTTTTTGGCATCACAAGTTGCAGATGGCGGTCAGACAACCGTCCGTTATTACATTGAATATGTTTTTTTCAAAGCCTAACCAATAAGGCATGAGATTTCTCCAACCAACAGATATTCAGGAAAAATGGGGTGTGGGATGGTTTACAAAAGTCGGACACGAACACGGAAGCTCGTGAACGAAATAAATAATTAAGGTCGGGTGACATCGGCCAGAAGGATTGGACCTGACATTAAAAAGAGCACTACTCTTGTCTATCATCGGTCTATCCGACTGGACATCACAATCCAAATATTGTAAATGGCTGAACAGAAAATGACCAGCGCAGTCAATATAACGTTGAGGGATGACTTCAGCTCCCGTACCGGGCTATGTCGAAATGTCAGAGCGTTGATCTCCAAATATCCGATCATTCTGGACAGATACAATTGTTATTGAAGTAAATTCTTGTAGCCGATATTGTGTTCCAGGAAAACCAACCTATCCTACCGGTTGGAGGATTAGGAACTTCAACATAGTCAAAGTCACTCTCATCACTTGCGGTATTACTATCCGTGTGATTGATGAGTTGCTCGCATCTGAATCTTCCTACACGTGCTCTTCCAGCCTACTTTCTGTGGCGAACGTTTAACTCATCCGTCTGTTTTACGCGTTCCAGCTGATTGCTAGATTTTGAATAGGCTCAAAGTCTACTTGAATATTAACTGGTTACGTGAATGGCGGTCAGCAAAGTTTAGGCGATTGGTCGTTTGCGAATAATAGAAACGACTACAGCAAGTTTTTTTTCACTTGTTCTGGGTGAGCGGATAGACTGTCAGCGCACATCTAAAAGTATGTAGTGGATGTCTTAACTGTGATGGCTTGAGTGCCTACTAACAAATAACGATATCTTAAAGACAGTCAATGAAAAGATTGTTCAATGTTTCGGATCTTTAGTGTTGAGATTGGTGAACAAACTTAATTCAGAAACTTTCGTCGGGACCATGTCCTGTCCTGTACCGTTGTGTGGTTTTCTATCCCGATCCGAGTCATGCATGCCTGTGCCTCGTTCACAATAAAACACACCTAGCTAGCGCATTCTAATCTGTGTAGATGGTGACTACGTGCGAGTGCGCTCGGACGTGAAGGGATTCCGGCGTGTGAGTGAACACGCATGTGCAAATTGAGATGATGGTCATCACCAAGACTAAACGGCTTGGCACGTGACTGACCGAGTGAAGGCGAGACGCCGGTACGGGTACATCGAGATGCATAAGACGCGTGACAGCTGACCGATCCCAACTAGACCTGACCATCTTTTTATCTAACACTGTACATGTTTGGCTGAAAGGATGCTTCCAAATCCAGTTAGAGCATATTCACCACACCGGCCTTCTCATGTCCATATTCATCA
The DNA here is from genome assembly GCA_014220965.1 of Paragonimus kellicotti. Classification (NCBI taxonomy): domain Eukaryota; kingdom Metazoa; phylum Platyhelminthes; class Trematoda; order Plagiorchiida; family Troglotrematidae; genus Paragonimus; species Paragonimus kellicotti. The sequence continues at coordinate 32,227 of LOND01000594.1, read as the reverse complement.
TGCTGATCTACTACTGGCGCGGTCTACAGTGAATGTCTGATACTTCCGCCACTTGTTAAGGTAATCTTGCTAACTTTTCTTAGCACGTTTTAGTCAACCGGCTTACAACATAGCGGTTTTTTTCCCCATGTCGTTTCCATGGCATTTGTTAGGCTTGCGAAGTCGGATAGCAATACAGGTTGCTTTACTTTACGTCCTAAATAGTCCATCGTGTGCGCTATGAATTTCGGACATGATGAACGGGCTTGCATAAGTAAGGTTCGTACGCCAGAGGTCTTTTTAGTGATAGTCTATTCTTCTTCAGTGGGCGACTGTATTTTCATATCTCAATTTTCCATACAGTTTGTATTGAACAAACTACCTCTCATTTATTACCCAAACTTTGAGTCCCCTTCCTCGTTGTCACGAGATACGGTGTGAATCGTCTGCCCAATGTACTGTTCTGTTGTTCATTGTGTCATCGTAAATATCGCACTGCATGCTCCAGCCTTCAGTTTTTCGTCGGTAACGCTCAGAGGAGGTGCCAACTTAGAAAGCCTTCATCTTGAAATATTATAGCTCTGTCATTCCCAAAATGTTCTCATGAAGGCCAACAACTGATAACATCTATGCATCGTACGTCCATTTCACAAAAGAGCTGTCATCTGTTATTTTCAGTAAGCTTCCCTCCTTTATGCTGGACATCTCCTTTGGGTGGCCACTTACAGAGAAACGGTCAGCCACCAAACCTTTGGTAGCATTTACTTCACATCTTCAGATTTCTTCTATCCACTTTCAATTTTCTGATAGTCAGATGTTCGGATAATCCACAACTCCCTAGCTCGTTACACCGATTTGCTTCGTGAGGACATACACTGCTCATTAACTACCGGCTCCGATATGCGTCAGTGATGATTATCTGTACCAGAATTCCAATCTAGGACGCTGTATGATTTAGTCCTTAATGCGATCAGTCTGTTAAATCAGTGGATAGAATGTGCGTGAGTGCGGAAACGTTTTATGGGGTCACGGATAAGTTATATCATTAAAACTGACCCAATACGAAACGAAGAGGTGTTGTTTAACTTCGCTGTAATTAGGTCAAGTACAAAGAATTGTATTTCTAAATCCGATCACTATTGCCTCTTGAAGCTAACCTAAGTTTAGATCATAAATATGGATACGTATTGGTTGTATACAAATAAGCTTACTGGGAGTAAACTCAACACAATAATTGTCCAAAGCACAAAACGATGAACTGCTCGTTAGGAGGCCGGTTACCCAATTCAGTTCCAAGTTTTCAATACAAACGATAGGGTGAGTATTAATATGTTTGATCAAAAACAGCTCAGACAAATTACGAAATACGTTCAGTTTCTTTTTCAGTAGTGTCGTCGTTTATCGTTAGCGTACGACGGAGCTCTGTAGTGTGAAATAGTCGATACCCTTATAAAATGACCCAAATTATTCTTACTTTGTCGTCCACCTGAGGTTATAATGCCTCAATGACTTACTGGTTAGGAAAACAATTAAATTATCCAACTGTTCCATGAAGTTCACAGCGTGTAAACAAATCGTCCATGAGAAGCGCAGTTGAATTCCAGGGTCATGCGTTCATTTTACTACACCGATGTTGACTTGGGTTCACCAGGGATCGTCGGAAAGTCTACACAATCTTCTTCGGCGGCAAGTATTTTACGTCTGTTTTTTCCTCATATGTACCCTGTCTACCGCACCCTTTTATCTGTTTCTAGGATCTCTCCCATCTGACAAAAGGAATATGGAAAAACTCGGTGCCTCGTGTACTAATCATTGGCAATTCCTGTTCGGGAAAGACAACTCTGGCCAAACGGCTGTGCAAAGATTGGAACAGCGTGCTGGTCAATGGTGAGTTGTCAGGATTTCGCGTAGTGCCTATTCAAATCGGTGCGCATTCCACTTTACAAGTTGTACTACATGATGATGAAGTGCAACTGCGTACAACATAAACGAACCTATGTACAACACTTAGTTTGTAATTTGATACCTTTCGGTTAATGTATGAAGAACGGGTTTGAACCGTGTATCTTTTCTCACTAAGGCATTTTTCTTCATAACGTTTAAGGCTGACGGATTACGCCAAATTTCCCTTTATCAGAGTTTCCACACGGCATCACAGATTTACTAGGTCCATCGTTTAAACGTTGCCGCGGTGCTGCCAAATATACTATGGGTTATTCAATCTATCTTCAGGAGAGAATGAGATTTCCCGAATCAACAACGTCTACAATGTCACTTGATATTTAAAGGCGATGTTTTCAATGAACCCGCCTAGTATGAGCGGGTCGAGCTCACGTATATTTCTTTTACGTTTCGTCCGAGACATCTGACTGAATCGTACACAACCCCCCGTAAAGATGAGGTAAATGAACTTGTAATTCAGCTATTCCTTTGTGGACCGTGGTTCTGATCCCCGAACCAAGAAGTTGAGCTCCGACCTGTTCTATACCAGTAACGACGTACCCCCAAAAATCCAGACTAAAACGACGGGGCATTTTATTAATGTTACTAGTGAGTAGTCGGGATTTGGTTAATTTCAAGTTGAACATCACTCACATTTGATCGCAGCTTCGCATTCAGATAGACTTTCCAGCTGGTCTTTTTCGAAAAAAGCACTAGACTCAAGTTTAACCGTGAGTAAATCTCGTCAGTAATGCATATCTTGCCACGGTTGGGGTAGAACTCCGGCCACGCTTTCATGAGGCAACCGTGTTGACCACTGCGCCATTGACCTCACATTAGGCACGACCGAATTATCATATGTGAACGCTCAACCACTTTCGCTTGTGAGTAATGATCAGGTTGCCCGATCGTCTCGAGAGGAGACAGTTACTGTCTGTTAACTCCAATCGATAACCCCGCGATTAGGACTTCCTAGACAGGTCGAAATCTCCGATCTCATTAAACCTGCTAGGCGATATTTTAGATTACTGATGAGTAGTCGGGATTTGGTTAATTTCAAGTTGAACATCACCCACATTCAGATATGATAACCCAGTCGTGCCTGGTGTGAGGTCAATGGCGCAGTGGTCAACACGGTTGCCTCATGAAAGCGTGGCCGGAAGTTCTAGACCGTAGTTGTGTCAATGTATACACCACTGACGAGCTCACAAGGAGCGAAACTCGAGTCTAGTGCTTCTTTTCAAAAGAGGCTGGCTGGAAAGTCTATCTGAATGCAAAGGCTGCGATCAAATGTGTGTGATGTTCAATTTAAAATTTTACTTATGCGTCGAATCTATTAGGTTGTCACTCTTCCGTTTGTGACGGAAAGGTACGGTGCAGTAGACAGTTGGAATTTAATGTGGTGTATGGATGTTCAACATACCTGGATTGCAGGGCGTCCGTTCCTGCTTAAAGCGACGAAGTACAATGTGATGTGTTTCAACTGGATCATCTGAACTAATCTGGCAGAATAAACTTGAGCCTCATTTACCGCTATCGTTACGTGCAGCCGGCTGTTTGCTGCACGTTAATGTATATGCTCTATGATGGACGATGATGGGGTTGCTAAACGGCTACCCAGTTATCATTTTTCTTCAATTCTTCCTTATTTCGCGCCCGTGCAACTTTTTACTTATTCTGCCGGTTTCGATAAATTAATTGATTTATCCGATGGTTTTATTTTTGAACACCAACAGATACCTCGGTATACATTTTCCGCCTTCCCAAACCAACATTTTTTCAGTGAATTATTTAACTCGGAATGGATTGGGAAAGTCCCAACGTAGTTTTGCCTAATCACGCGTGGAACAATATTGTATGTGTAAACAGCGTAATGCAGACAAATACTTGCCTCAGCCATACAAGAGCCGTGTAATCTAGCAGCTGAATAAAGCCGCGCTCTCCAAACTTCGACGCTCCATTTAGTTCGGATGCGAAGTATCGAGCAATTAGAATGGATTCTAAGACCGAAACGATCAAACACATCCAATGATTTAACTTGAATCTGTTTACACTTGTCTTTTTTGAGGTTGAAGTAGCAGTGCTCTTCCCACTGTTTCCTCCCCATTTGTTATTTTCCATAATTGTTGTAAAATCTTGCGTCAGCGAGAGACAAATCTGGGTGGGGCTTGGGTTATCAATGATCAGTTCTCAACCAGCCGGCTGAATGAAACTCTGAACAATAGGGTTTATACGCTCAAAGGCTTTAAAATCAAACTGATCTTTGTAATTTTTGGCCGAAAAATCTAGAAACAGTAAAGTGTAAATACTCGACCGTCACCTTCGTTATTTCCAGCGTTGAGCCATACCCGTGGATAATGTGGCTTGAGTTGCCGTTGATTCTAGCGATAATCTACGAAATGAAGAAATACTAAATGTGAGTAAATAAGGAAGAACAGAGTAGGGAGATAAAAAGAATGGATAACAACCTTAAGTATACATGCTCGCCAATAACTGCAATTAACTGCTGTTTTACTGTCATTAACCAGGAGTATGGTTGTGTGCGAGCTCCCTAACCGGGTAGATAACACCTGCGAACATTTCTTAGCGGAGCGATCAAGGTTTTCATGGCACGTGACCATGTCGTCGTTTGGCCGCCTTGCGGTTTGTTCCAACCATCAGTGCGAGCTTCGGCACGTGATCCTCCCATATGCCATAGAAGACTGTACTTTCACTTCCTCGGTCATCGACTGCGAACTTGCACATTTCCCAGATACGTGCTGACGCACTGGCATGTTGTTCACACATCTAGCCCATTTTACACTAGCTAACTGGTGGAGACAACGGTGGTCGAATCTCAAAAGTATATAGGCACCTTCCGCACGAATGGGTCAGACATCCCATCTGTAGAGCAAAACTGAGCGCACACGCATTGTAAATCCTGCCTAAAGTGGACATATGGACATCTTTGCAGTGCCACGTGAAGGAGGTTGGCGAATGCTTTACGTGATTTCGTTATATTCGTGGACACCTCATCAGCAATATTACAAGCTGATGGATGGACACTAATCAGGTAAGCGAAGTGAGCAACAGTCGCGAGCTACCTACTGCAATAGTAAAGACAGAGTCCGCCAATCCAATCTTGTAACAGCATTGCACATATTGAAAGTGCAGAATTCATATCGTAGAGATTATCTGTATAATTCAAACGATTCAACGTGGACAGATTGTTCGCTGCAGACGAACTAAGTAAAGCAGTGTTGTTCGAACACTCCACGTCAGTTAGCGCACAACCTAGCAGAAGCTCAACCACAAAGTCATCGGAGTCTCTGAGTGCTTCTTCCAGAATATTACCTAACACGCGGCTGGAAAAAAGTAGGAGATTCGACACCCCGTCGAACGCTATTTGAAGCGAAAAACGTCCGACAAAGTTGCCTACAAAAGTGCTCTCTACTCTCAGAGTGCGTGCACAATGACTAATAAATTCATATACTTAGCTGGAATTCTCGTGGGGTGGAGAAAGCACCAGAGAGCACATTGGGCGACTAACTCAAAATCAACTGTTAAGCCCAAAAATTTTACAACTGGTGGTCAATACAAAGAGTTGCTGGTTGTCTGATTTCCACAGTAAGGTGAATTTATCGATGTGCCTGCGAGTAGGCTAGAAACCTATCTATTCTTCTCGTATCTGGTTCTCTTTTTGTTTCAGAAGCCACCATACTATGAGACCTGTGAGCATCTTGGATGCGATAAAAACAGGACCAATACCTCTGTCATTGTACGCTGGTATTCTGGTATTTTTTCTGGAAATGGGAGCAAGTGTTAATAAGCAACAGTCACGAAGAACTTCTCCCATCTTCTACACCGAAATAAGGCATTTACGCAATGCAGAGAGAAATATCTCGCAACCATCGTTGAAGGGAGCAAGAAGAAGGTTCGGACCAGCAGTTTATTACATTCCAAAGGTCTGACCTCTAAAGGCACTTCGGTTTACAACGAAGGATCGCCGGAAATGTCAAAGCAAATCATACAATCTACATTGTGCCCAGCGGAATGGGATGGCTCAAACTAACGAAACGTTTGCTCGAAGTGTTCAATCCATCTTTAAACCCGCCGCAATAAGGTGCAAATTCGTTAACCATCTTTTTAACATCTTGTTGAGTGTCACTGCAACCACTTATCAGGAAAAATGGCACCCGGCCTTTTCTGTCTTTTCTATTCACAACCTCTACGCAAACTCTTCGTAAGTTTGCGTTTTGGTTCCTGGTAGTTTTTTCCCGTCTTACGATTCAGGGGCACCAATCGACGCTGTTTTATGAGCTCTAATGAACAGGTGGAAATTTACTTCTGCCGCATCTGCCTCGCTCCTGCCAGTCAGAAATCTTTGCAAGAGGTTCGTTTGGCTGTTGGAATTTCTGTCCAGCGCTCGTTTGGTTCAGTACACTGTCGTAACCCAGACAGTGTAATTGCCAGCACTGTTCGGTAGGCAATTCGTATACTCTAATCGCCCAAGTTATCCCCGAACACTACGCTTGTGTGCAAATGATCGCTTGGTGAACGGTCAGAATAAACGGGCGCGATCAGCGGCATGTTCTGATTCAAGGCGGTTACTCAAAATGAACGGCATCATTTAGTGAAGTGACGCCATGGATAGTCGACGGCCGTATGGTCAATTTGCGTTCATAGCTGAGTTACATAGGGTGGTCTTCAAGTGACCCATTGCTATCGTTTGTGCGAAAATGCACTGCTCCATATACAAAGCTCATAAGGTGCGTATAACTGTAACAGCTGATGGCCATTGTCAGTTCGTTGTAATTGGATAACAGGCAAACCATCTAGCCACTTCATCTCTGGAGTCGGACAACCAAGTTTTGAGTTCGTAACACCACAACGATATATGTAGTTTGTTCGAGAAACCCAAGATGTTACGTTAGAATGCGGTTTTCGATAGCATCAGAGCTATTTTCTGTTAGAGTGTATACGAGCAGTCGTGATATGTTCTTTAGGGAGTTACTCTGACCGAATTGATAAATCTAATAGCATACAAGCGAATGTTCACTGAGGTCCAGTCGAGCGAGCTTTGCTCCGCCTTACAGCTCTAAGTGCTATTCGCTCTCCGACTTGACCGCGAGGTTTGGTTTCCTCCTCACCGGAGAGCCTGAGAAAGAACTGCTGATCTGTAGAATTATCTAGAGTTAAATTCGAGTGAATGACAATGTCAGAATCGTGAACGTGCGTTTTTGGAGACAGCACATACACACACACGTTCCACACTCGAGAGGGTGTTCGCCAGAGCACATGAGAAAACCATGTGAAGATAAGTGGACTTTACTTCCAACATTGACAGCTTCATACTTCCCGGGCGTTCGCGCAGCGGAAAGGAGTCGACCTGTGGGACTGCACCCCGAGACTCTGACTGGAGATACGTTTGTTTGAGGGATCTTGCTCGGGGCAAGTGACTCGTGCGTCTGACTCACCCGGCAGTGACAGGTTGGCCTAGTCAGACGGCGTAGTTATTAAAACATCGGTGTCTGGTTGCTGCCATTGCACTACATGTATTCGGGGTTATACATGGCCTTTGAATAATACTGAAAGTACGGTTGGGTCCTTGGCACGTTTTAGATAGTTAAAAATCCCCAGGGTAGTCATCAGAAAACAATAGTGTAGCGAACAAGCTCGTTTTCGGTTATTCATCATCAGGCTAATTACATAACATTTATATGGAACAGGGTTGTCAGGGCGAAACAAACAAAACAAGTTCAAGTGAGGTCGGACACGTCATTGGCACACACGGAGACAACGTTTTGATACGATTACGCCACAATTATGACGCAACTGGAACCATGGCGCTTTGATCGGTCGTGGTGTGGGTGGTTGGCCATGGCAACTTCAACGTCTGAACAAAGCGCTTTTGTGCGCATAAGGGTGGATTTTTAATCGAATTCCAATCGCTTCAGCTGTGGCCAAAATTCGGCATCTGACAGCTTTTGAGTGCTCGACGGTACATTTTCTAACCTCCTTCATTCGGAACACTGCAGTACCGTGACTGAAGATAATTCTGTAGTATGCCTATACTATTATGTCTTACTACCTAAGCATCCCTATGTTGTCAGCAGTGCGATATAAAACGGTGTTGCCGCTTTTTGTCTGACTGGATCCTTTTGGTGGCTTTGACTGCACAAAATCTATTGTTGTATGACAAACACCTAAAGTACAGTTAGTAAAACAGTTCGTGTATTGTAACGGAAAAACTATGCAACTGTTGTATCATGAATTTAGAAGGTAGGTACAGTTAAGCAGTAGTATTGTACTGTAGCAAAAAGGAAAAGTATACGGTAGGACGCGTAAGCCACGACAGGAAGGGGCGACTGTACGGTGAAATGGTAGGCTGCGTAGTGGCAACGCGCAGGCAAAAACAGGCTAAAGCCCATCCGTCCGGTCAAGAGGGTCACAATCCAATGGGACAGACAAGCGCAAGGCTAAGTCTGCACTGGCGTACCATGAGTGGTGAATCATGCGAACGGGCCAGCCACACAGGCACGTGCAGGAAGCTCGACACAGCACCTGTGGGTCTAACTAATCCTCGGTTTGATTGTTCCGATTTCGTACTAATTGCTATCATCAACATTTGCTGTCATAGTGTTTAATCGTGCGAAATATTGGCGAAGTAGCCGAAACTATTTTCCTACCTCACGTTCCAAAACCAGTGGTCTGAATTTCGACATTCGGTATCCATGGTCCGATCAAAGTGATAACAATGGTAAGCCCTTCGGCTGGCTTTTTTGGAGAGGAGCATTAAAACTCGGGTTTCGCTCCTGTTAGCGCGCATATTTTCATCGTAGTCGGGATCTGAACTCAGGCTACGTTCTTAAGACAATCGTGTTAACCACTGCGCCAATGACACTGTATTAGGCATGACCAGATTACCAAGTGCAGACGCTCAGTCATCGTCGTTTGTCAGTGATACTCAGGGTGGTCGATGACTTCAGGATGAGAGACTGTAACCATCTTGTTTACTCAACGATGACCTCACGATTATGAGTGTTTGCTAGGTTGATGTCATTCAAAAGATATACAGTTACCCAACCCTTCTTGGAAGGGTTGGGTAACTGTAGCTGCGGAAACTGCGACCAGTCGTGCGCAATGTTCAGTGTATATCAATCCAAACTCATTCGGTTTACCAGAAATAAAAACATTCGTATTATTCCCATCTGTTCAGTTTGTGTAGATTTTCTATTTTTTCACCTTTGTTATTCAAACGCGTTCAGCGACAGAACTGATATCACATCATTTGAACAGTAAGACACCACTTGGAGACCAAATGCAACAGATTATGCGTTCTGGACATGATCTGAGCGACACTTTGGTCTTGAAAATGATTCAAGATAAATTGAACTCTCTGGAATGCTCGCAAGGCGGTTATGTGTTGGACGATTTTCCCACTTCCAGCGAAAAGGGTATGGGATTCGATCAACAACTGGCCATGTTGCTCAGTTCTCCAGTTAGACCAGAATACATCGTGGATATTCAAGTAAGACCGTCCATTTGATGCTAACCCTTAGTTTGACCATCGTGAAATTGGAGTGAACATATTAGACTTTCTCATGCGGTGTTTTCTCTAACCATCTGTCGTATATCCATATATGGATGTTGCTAAGTAAGATAGTGCAGATGACATAGATTATCCATTTGGAAGCAAGCATCAGTTAGATGTTTGTGTATTTTACAGTGATGGTATACATTATTAGATACTGGTGTTTCTTGACATCACCCGACATTATAGTTACGAACACTTCGATTAGGATCAGCAGCTGACTAGTAGTATGATAAACATATATGTATTTGTGTGTCTTTCAATATGGTGCGAATTCACCCCCTTACGGTGAAGCAGCTGAAATGACACCGGGTACATGCACGGTACAATGACGGATCAATGCAAAACCTTGACTGACCATACTACGATTGCACGGCTGTTGCACAACCGACAGAAAAACACACGAACAAGCAAATCGCCAAGTGTGTAATAGTTAAGTACTGTGATTGTCACGCATGAAGATAGTCAGAAACATATGGTTCGATGTATCGATTATGGACAGAAGTAACAAGAACAACAATGCACCTCAGAAGATTGTTCCAGTCGATAACATCCACGGATGAGGTTTACGACTTTTATAACAAATATTTGTTCAATGGTCGGTTAAGCAACTTTTTCGGCTTGTTCGTGACGGTTTTGCCACAATTTTTAAAAGACTAATAAGGTGTCCAGATAGGCTACCTTTATGATATTCACTGACTCTATGAACACTAAACACAAGGTGGTGAACTATGCTTGATCAGTGTGAGATTTGTGCAAAAAAAAACTCAAGCTCCTTGTGTCTTGAAAGCATTTCACCATTCCTGTTTCTCTGTCTTGAAGGTTCCCGAAGAAGATTTGAAACGACGGTGGGAACAGATACGTATTGATTTAGCAGACGGTATGTTGTATCCAAAAGAAAAGGTTGTCGGCTTCAGCGGAGCGGTTCAGATGCACGCAGCATTTCCCACACCAAACGAAAACATCAGACAACGGTTAATTACGCGTCACGAAGAGCTGCTAGAAAACATAAACAGTCAATCACAGTTTTACAATACAAATATCAGACCGCACATAGACGAATTTCTTAAACAATACGATTCAAACCATATTATCATCGTGGATGGGAGGAAATCTACGTCTGAAATATGCAAGGTAAGCTCCAGTAGAAAACTACTTAAACTGTGCTATGCATCGTTTTTCTGAAAGATACATAGTCTTATAATCAAACTTCAGTCAGTCCGTGTGAAATATCGAAATCTCAATTCTTCGTGTGTTGCTTTGTTAGTTCATATCATAACTACAACTAATAGATTGGATACCATTCAGCGGATGACGGCTTTGGCATTCTGATACTGTCCCGTTGGTTCTTTTAGAACAGTAGAAGTGCCGTAAAGTCGAGTTTTGTTCTGAGGTGGTGAACAGCACGATCGTTCACAGGTACATGAGGTCGAAGTTCAAGGGATATGCGTCGCTTATAAACTATAAAACGAGTGAAACTTTGATCCAGAGCTTCTTTCCGAAAGCGGCTAGCCGGTAAAGTCTATCGGAGTGCGAAGAATGGAGTCAGCTTTGAGGAATGTTAAACGTGAGCCATGTGAAGAACTCACAATAAATAGGTAAAACATTTGAGAATGTGCATTACACAAACCACACACTTGTTCCTGTTACCAATTTAAAACTAGACTTGAACTGCGATTTTCTTAAATTACGATCAAGTTTAACGGGATCAGTCAGTAAGTTCATCCGATATGTATTGTATTCCAAAGGGTTCATTTTACCCCGCATTTCGAAACAAATATCACTGGCGCGATTATATATTTGGATCATGAATCAGAGAGCTTCATCATATTCGCAGCAACTTTGGAATTTGCCTCGTGATCGGAACAAACAATGTATTTCTGGAAATAACGTTGCTATGATCGCGCTCTGTCAGATAAAATTCTGTTTTGTGGATTTTCCCTGACTACCAAGTCCGCTGACATCAAGAAATGCTCGGAAAACACTGGGGTATCCTTGTAGACTCGAAATATAACGCATAAACCATCGTACATATGAAACGAACGTTATTGCCTGTTGCATCTCGTTAACTCAAAAGGCAGATATTAATGAAGCTCGTGTGTTCCAAGGAGTAGACTATGCAACTGTGGTACAGTGAGTGTAGGAAGCAGGTACAGTTAGCCATCAGTATTGTATTGTAGCAAGGGGTACTGATAAACGGTAGAAACCGTAGGCGACAGCAAGCAGGCACAGCTATACGGTGAGACGGTAGGGTGTACAATGTTAGCACGCGAGCGTAAGCAAGTTAAACTTTACTTGTCCAATCAGAAAAGCCATGTGACACACCCAATCAGACAGACAAGTGCAAGGTTGCGGACGCACTGGCGTGCCAGAGTGAATCGTGTAAACAGAGCCCGCCACACAGGTGTGCACACGTTGTCAACGTGCGCAAAATTAACAGAACACAATCCTACCAACCATCATCGTGACTTAACAGTTCAGTCAAAGCGAGCTCCAACATCAACAATAATACACCAGTGGTGGACACCGAAGGGTTACTAAAATACAAACATAAGAGGAAGAACAACCACCAGTGTACGTGCAGGTAGAGGGAAATATCGCAGTATGAAACATAACATGCTGTTCATCACCAAACACTTGACAACAAAGCGTCCACATTTTTTAAACACAAACAACCCAGTTGCAATTGGGAATAAGACAGTATTCACCAGCTCACCTCATTAATTGTCCTTAATTCGCTGACAACACAGTATAACAGCAATGGCTTTCAAACGAATAAACCTGACTGGCCCTCGTCTCTCTTAACGGCCGTGGCTAGAGGACAGATTGATCACGAGCTTCATTTCGAGGAGTGAACCTGACTCAAAGTCCACAACTTACCGGAAGGTGCCTTCATTTTCATCTGCCAAGTAATTTGTTGACCATCCCATATTTCTTGTCAGTGAATTGGGGGTCGATAATGAGTGAACGAAATATAAAACGGTGGATCAACAAGGAGTCGTAAGCTCTACCACAAACCGTCCTTCATTTTGGAATAATCATATTGACTCACACTATGCCTTTGTTCGTGCCCGCTCGGTTTCACCGTTTGATCAGAGATCATTTGCTCGCAAAAAATCTCCGGTTGAAAATTGCGTGTCGACGGAATACAAAACGCCTGACAACAGTAGGGACGGCTAAAATTCCCGAGTCACAACAGTGGTATAATCCACAAATCTAAATGGCTATGCCAACTTGTTGCGAATAGATTTGTTCCACAAGAGCACTACAGATGCAGCAGAAGTAGATTTCGTCAGTTTGACAAAACGTGGCTGGTCTCTGTAACTCGGAGCACTACAACCGCCATGGGCTTCAACGCAAACTTACAAAATTTGCCAGAAGACCGAAAGAGCTGAAGAGTTGAGGAAGATAGTCAAGTGATGTTCAACCCGGACGATCGACAGGAGATCAATGAGACTAAATGTGAAAAAGATGGCTCACGAATTGACTAGTGGACTTGGATGTACTTTGAGACTACTTCGATATCAAAACAGACCTAAAAACTGGTAGAAATGCAAGGGGCATATGCACAAACTGTGTGAAGCATTTGGTCCAGCGAGTTAGGGAGACGCAAGGGGCATATTACTGGGAAAAATTCGAGCGCGGTTTTCCCCATTCGTGGATCCCTCAGTCGTTGAGGTGCAGGCAGAGACCACGGGAATAGCTGGTCCGTAAATTTTCAGCTTGGTGCAACAATATGACAGATGGTTGAGTATTTTCAGGCATGACTCAGATGGTCCGAACTACGAACGACGGAGGTAGTCTGGTAACCAACCCTCTTAATCGTTCAGCAGAAACCGAAATGGCTTCAGAGCTTAAACTTCTGGATATTCACTCCCCAGCTCCTTCTAAAGAAGGCGATATGTATAATCGTCTTCTATGACAAAAACCCCTTGTTCTACACAAGAGACTAAAATGGTATCCCGTGGTTGATAAAACTAGCAAACAATTATATCTTCACAAAAATGTCAGAACACCATGTGGAAACCGCAGATACACCAGTTATGTCTGTATCTCATTAAAGACGCCCACGAGTATCTTAATGCGGCGGCTTCTAAAACACAAATGAAAACCCCCCGATAATACGTAGTTTTCGATCTGGACGCTCATTTTGAGATAGTTACTGTGGCATCAGCACCCCTTTCCTTAATCAATGGTCGTGATATTTTTGGAAACAAAGGTCAGTTTTGACTTGGTTGTTCGATGTGCTCTCGAAGGCTGTCTCCATCGCACATACGTCTCGGTAAATTATATAAGTATGTTCCAATCCGTAAGTTCGTAACCCGTGACCGCGGCAACTGAAACGTGGTCTACGTCTGTATGGTACTATATACGCGGACGGTAGGCCTGCTGCAGAATATACAATACGACTCCTGGTAATTGTAAAGAAGCCGCAAGGCAGCCGGTGATGACAAGATCAAGGGCCGTGAAAGCTGACATTCCAGCTGATCACGCTACCTGGCAGCCACCCAGAAGCACAGAGCTACGCGATCACTCAAACTACTCGTTGCAAACGCTCTCAGCTATGGATGTATATACAAATCACAGCCGGTATCCATGGCGCCGTTTTGTTTGCTTATTTGTGTACTCCAATATATTCGTATTTTTATACGTGTCCTTCGCAAACCACCGTCAGCATCAGTGACCATCCGATCTCCAATACCCGCAGTAAGACTCGAACCTGGAGGCGCGTGCCCATGTAGCAATGAATACTGGTCGAAGAACGGAAATCTGTTCAACACGTCCACCTGCCTGAGAAATGATCGGTCACACGTGCCAATGAGCGAAAAACTGCTTGGGTAACAAGGAACCAAAGTTATCAGACATCCTGGTAAATAAATCAAGACAAAGAGGTCGATTAGTTAGTTAAGCTACTTGAAGACTTCAATAGATTGTATGTAACGGCCGCAGAATGAGATTGTGTCTATGGAGAATTGGAAGTCGGTACTAGGGACACTGCAAAAATAATCAACGATATCCTTATCGCGATGGATGTGACTGATTTTGATTGTCGACACAAAAATAAACACGGGCTCTGAAGAATGAGAAAATGCACGATCGTAGAAATCTAAAATTCTCCACCATGAGCAGCAAAAGGTTCCTCCATCGAAGTTACTATATAATCTGCAAGACCAACTGCTGGATACGGGCACAATCAGCGCAAATAATGACCATTACAGAAACTGTATTGTATAGCATGCGTCATTGTGTTATATGAAAAAAGTGGACCTACCTTTTAATCTACTGGATGCCTTGAATGTTTTCCAGCTAGCGTATGATATCACTTTGGAAGAAAATGGAGAGCTGCCTTGAGATTTACGTAGGTTCGCTACCCGGGTAGACGGATAAGCTAGTTCAATGCAATCAGACGCGTCGCCAGACCGCGGGTTGATGAACGGCTTTCCACGTGGCGGCCAGTTGCGAAATAAGCAGGGTTTTCGCGGAGGATAAGCACTCGCGGACTATGGGCGACAGTACTGTTACAGCGTGGTGAATTCACGGTTGACAACGGGGTCTCCTTTAAAATGGCACAGGCTCTTTGGCGGTATTGCGACATGGGGTATGTTATCCCTCCATAAAAGGGTTTCAGTTGTCCCAACAGGAGCACATGGGCTTCCGGATAGTATGCTGTCCGTATGGCGTACTGACGTCTTCAGTTTCCGCCAACCATGGACAAACCCTGAGGAGAGCGTGCGAATCACCACGGTGGTCACCGGCAAAGTGTACCGGGTACCTTGAATGGCTGAAGCCCATTCGAAATGTTTATGAACTAATTTGGTCATCAGTCTCCGGCAGCAGGGAGAATGTGACTCAACAGTTCTGTCGATCCTGGACTCTCTGGCTGGACAGATCTACTACTACATCAGATCCGCCATCTTTGGTGAATCCCATAACAGCCGCGCTATCTCTGATGAAACCTCATGCAGGGTGCATTGAGCATCATGGATGGATGAACTCTATCCGAAGGACGTGTGAAGTGAATTACTACATGTCACCGCCCCCCAATGGACTGCGAACTCCGTGCTTCGCCTCGCTGCATTGTGGGTTAGTTCTCTTGAACCAAAGGCTCTGGGTAGGGCTCCTCAAGCCAACTCCCTTCTTCGGCCTGGACAACCGAGTGGTATTCTGTCATCACAAATATAAACTCACAAACCTATATTAATTGCGAATTTTATCTTGTCTTCCTGTCGCGACTTTCCGGCCGACGTGTCGGCGGCCACTTTTGCTCCTATGTAACAGTTTACCTCAACAAACCAAGTTGTTGTCCTTTTCCCTCTTTTTTCAAACAACTCTAAACTTGGTGACCCCCACAATTATATTTTCAGACACGCCGGGAATTAGCTTCATTTGTCGCTCGTGACGGGAGTCACAGCCAAAACGAAAGTGTGCCAAACACCAAGGTTCCTCTGCCTGGAGGACACAAGCCTCTACTCGCCCCCCTCCACACGAACACCATTTAAGTTGGCATCTTTACTGTCAGAACACTTAAGTAGATGAGTCAACAGGCAGCTGTTGCACGTACCTCGGGACGCTGACCATCGATATCTGTTTTCTTGCTGAAACACAACTTGAGGGTTCTGATTCAGTGCTGTTTCTTCAACTTCCATCAGCCGTTTCATCACGCGGGTACAATGTGCGCTTGTCTGGAGACCCTGCGGTTCAAACACTGGCCAAGCCGGTGTTGGAATTGCCCTAAGCGCATACGAAAGAAAGGCGCTGCTTGACTAGATTATCGTAAACAGCCGCTTTTGTGCTGCAGACTCGAAGGTACGGTTACAGCATCGAGAGGAGCTCATCACGAAACGCTGCCTGTTTGTTGTTGCGACACATGTCTCCACAGACTGTAGTCCAGATGCAATCAGACTATTTATACCACCAGCTCACTAGCCTTCTACACACCCTGCGGTGTACGGACATTGCTGTACTAGCCGAAGACCTGAACGCCCAAGTAAGCAGGCTAATCACTAACGAGCGTGACCTAGGTGACCCGTTACGGTATTGGTCGAAAAGACAGCAGTGAACGTTTGTTGCAGCTCTATGCTGATAATCGGTCTGTTTCTGGCAAGTACTCATTTTCAATGTTCTAGGCGTCAATGAACAACCTGGCGACCTCCATTGCCGAGTCAGCCGATTGACCATATGACCGTCAGCTATCGGTGGCGTGGCTGTTTCCAAGATTGCAAGTCAATCTGGAGCACCTGTATGGATTCCGATCATGCACTGTTATGTGCCAAGTTCGCTTTGCGCTTGGTGGGAGACCACTTCGCCGTCAACCACAAACAGACGTATCTAAACTAGAAGTTACACAGGTGGCTTACGCTTACCACTGTGCGCTCGCCCCTAGTCTAGGTCTATAATCACCAGACGACATTAAAGCGCATTGGACACATATGCGGCATGCAATGCATAAGCGTGGTACTTCCTCGTGTAGCATTACCATTCGTTTAGCTACCAACCGCTGAGTGTCCATATAATCACTGAAACTTCACAATCCTAGCCGAAATATTCCATCCAACAGTGAGTGCTATTCGGCCTGCAAGGCTACTCGCCTGGAGCTCCTGAAGCAAGGTCTGATAGACACAACGCGCTATCGAGATGGAACAAGTCCTTGCTACCGAGAACTCTCCGATGCTTTTCCATTTCATCCGAGTAGCTGGTAGCAGGAAGCCAGATGTGAGCAAGGTAAACTGGTGAACGTATTCATGACCTACAACGCTTAGGACGCTGGGGTGAGCATTTCCAACGGTAGTTCAACAGGTCACCTGCACAACTGACTAGCTCTTCCGGTCATGCCTACGTTCACCGGTCTGTTGACGTTTATCTGCCCTCGGAAACAGAAGTCTATTTCGAGACCCGGTTTCTGAAACGTCACAAAGCACGTGACCCATACGAACTCCCTCCAGCTCTTTTTGTAAAAGGAGGTCCAGCCTTAGTTGAAGAGCTGATGGCCTTGCTTCAGAAACTCTGGATCAGTGAAGTTGTTTCAAATGACTGGGGTTTGGCTACCGTCGTCCCCATTTTCAAAAGTGGTCCACGCACTTCATGTGCAAATCACCGAGGGATTAGGTTGTTCTCTGTTTCAAATTTGTTCATAGCCATTGCATTACGCAGACTAAGCGAAACACGCGAAGAACATATCCGTGAGAAGCAAGCTGGGTTTCTCCTGGCCGTGGCTGCATTGATCACATCTTCACACTTCGCCAGATGCTTGAACTCCGCCATTCATATAGAAGGCCAATAGTCATCG
>LOND01000593.1:123567-134346 GCA_014220965.1 Paragonimus kellicotti | reverse complement strand
AGGGATTTCATCAACTACCCCGGAGACTGTATGAATTATTCATGCATTCATTTATATCTGTTTTATTAAAGTGTATGAACCGGAGGATTCTTGTTATACACGAAACAGGAGTAATACAATGATACCCTTAATACAGTTTTCGGTAGAGTTGGCTTACAGAATAGTTCAAGCGTACTTTTCCGCATGTCACTTTCGTGGAAAAGAATGCACTCAACTAACAAAAATCTTCGCTTTACTTGACTAACTGAAAAAACACGTGAGGATGATTTCACTCGATAGTTTTCATCGAATGATGCGTTTTTAGCCTCGATGTGAAGATACTCAGTGTGTATGAAGTTGTCATATTCACAAACAGAACAGTGATCAGTTTACTCACCGAAATTCATCGAAATATGCATATTTTTCCCAGTCTGACGTTGCACAACACAACGAGGCGAGCAGTTGTTTCACTTCGTCTATATCTACAAGGTCATGCATAAAAATGCGATGCAGCTGTGCTCGCAGTTGATCAAGTGACAACGACTGAGTAGGATAAGCTGCAGCTAGCGTGTAGAATGTTACACCCGGCTTAATGACAGGATGGTTCATGGTGATATGATTATCGCTTTCAGTGTGCATGGCACTATTACACATTAATAATTTGTTGACCCCGACCCGTGTTTATATACACCTTGGACTGTTGATCCGGATTTACTAGAAGCAGACTGATACCAACGGATGCTGTCACAGTGAAGTCATTAATCGTTTAGAGTGAACCAATGTGGTTGCTGTTGGTCGGGTGACATGCACGTGTAGACCAATTGGCGTTTGGTCACGAACGCCGTTTGCTTAAACAGACTCGGAAACACATGACATTCGTTTTATTGCGTGACAGTTTATAGCATTCATCTTCATTGACAACGTTGTTATCGATAAGAACCGAACGCCTGGTGAGTTCAGCGCACTTCGTCCCGACGTTAACTACTCTGTTCTTTCTACTATCCGGCCAATTTTCTATGCTTTCCCGAATTATTTATTTACCCGGTCTTCCGGTGAATATACAAACTGGTTAACTGAAATCTGAACTGTAACTTAAATGCAAGAGTGAACGAAATCTTCCCAAGTTCGTTTCACTCTTGTTGAAACATTGCGATTTTGAAAAAACTTATTGCATCTGAGATGGTTTCCACGTATCATTTCAGTGTCACATTGAAAGAAGTCCGCAGATCATTTCTGACTCAATATCTCTCGCAGATCTTGAATCTCCAATATATCACGTCCAAACGATGGTTCAAGACCTGAATACGGAGTTGCAAAATCCTCAGTTAAGGATGAGGATAGAGCGGGAAAAGTCTGTTTATATCCTTTGGACATTTGGAGATGATGCATTCAGTGAGATAATCAATTACAGATTGGAAAATGCAATAGCTAAGAACTTTCATACCGCGCGAATGATCGTTCTAGTTCGGATCAGATTTTTGGCTTTTTCATCCTAAAGATAGGTTACCAACGTTCTCCACCCTTCTCTCACCACTATTTGATCTGCTGATGTCAGTTGGACCATGTATGTAAAACTACTCGACAATTAGTGAGGTGACGATGAATGGTCGCAGCGTACCACTAGTGAGTATTTAGGTGGGAACACTCTTCCAGGTAATGAAGTGACCGGGGAAAAATATGAGAAAATACACTGGAGTGGAGTCCGGTGAGAACTAGTGTTGTCGTAAGCTACTGTGATGACACGAGAATGTTATTATGTTCAGCTGAATATTTTCGTTCGGGGTGTCGTTCAAGTATGTGTCGATTTTCTAACTAAACAAGTTTTGTGCCAACTGCGACCTTGGCTCACAAAATTAGTAGCCAGGATCTCTCAAGATCTTCTGAGAAAACCCAGGCATGGTACGAAACCGCTCGTCTTGAGCTTGATCGAGCGGCGTTTGATCGATGAAAGTCATTAAATTACGGTGGAAAGCAATCTGACTGTCACATACTAAATGTCACGCACGTTCTTTATATTTAGACATGATTAGTGTGCATAGAAGAGATGGTCGTAATCAGAAAACGACCTCGAGTTGTGTGCGGTCCACGAACACTTATCAACAATTCTACCTATGATCAACAGGCCCCAAAAACATTCCCATGCGTAAGCCATTAATCTTGAATAAAACTAGTCGTCACGGTTAGAGTGTACGATATATCTAAAGCCAAAATTGCGTTCCTGTCAGATGAAATCTGTTTGTCGCCACGATTCCATCGTGCCGTTACGATCAGTTTTCTTTCGCTTGCCTCAATAATCATGTTAGCTACTAGATTAGATAACTAGCGAACCGGATGTTTCAAGCGAACGCTGACTATCTCCACTGACACAGGTCGGTGGTGTTACTATGCAGCAGCAGCAGCAACAGTAGAGTGGCAGGTAGAAAGTCGGATTGTCAGAGGTAAGTCGAATATCTACAAAGTTTTGGTGATAGTTGCATCCAGTCTACTCCACACCCCTTCCAGTTTGGACAGCAAAATGACGTGACTTGAAGACGACTTTCTTCGTCTAAGCAAACAAGTACCAAACTTGAAACAGCGGGTTTTTAATTACTTTATCAGGGCGGAAGAAGAAGTCTATACTGCGATGCGTTAGAAGTACGTTTACACTCTTCAATTGCAAATAGAATATAGGCAGATTATGCCAATGTATAGAAACAAACGTTTATTAGAAAAGCAGTTAATCTTATTGGATGCTACTTAATCAGCATCATGGCAATCTGGAAGGCTTCTCCATCCACTTTTGTGCATTTAACATGGGCTGATAATTTCGGGTAAGCATTCTTTCAATAGAAGTATGTTACTTCAAGTTTTCACTGCACAACAGTGCCTTGAACATGTTAATTGGATCGACTTGGTGACCTTTTGCCATGAGGTGTTTGGCAATCGACGACACGGCGTCATGAGCGGCTGGCTTCACGAAGTTGAGACTGATGCATTACAAAACCGGTTGAAAATCGGTTGCAACTACATCGGTTGCAACATACATCTTGTTGGTCATTTATCGCAAGTAGAACATCGAGACTGACTTGAGCAAGTCCGAAGGACGGAAATGGCTTACTTGTTTATGGTGGCATACGGTGGGTCTAAAGACACAGAGGTAATAATATTTTGTGGAAGCGGTATAGTTCAACTACCGCTCTCTAACGGTGTCCAAATGATGAAATTACGACACTGTGAAGAAAGACATCACGCTAGAACAGGAATGCGTACCAAACTGTTGGTAGTATTAACACCAACTGCAAACATTGCGCTAGAAATGGCCGTCCCATGATAATATCTAGCGAGAAAGAAATCCGTTTAAGCACTGATCACAAGAGAATGTAGGTGGGAGTTTGCAATAAGAATTCGGTCAACCTACTACAACGTCTTTGGGGCAGTAGTTAACAAAAAAGCATAGCCAGAGTTCTAGTGCCGGTCGTGGCAAGAATATGCACTACTGGCAAGTTCTAAGAAGAAAGAAACTCAAGTGAAGTACTCCTTCCCGAAAGAGGCTGACCCAAAAGTCTATAGGAACGCGAAAGTTGCAATCAACACTACGTGATCTTCGCCTCATCAATGTTTTTTTCACAGTGGAATTTCCATCAGGTAGTTAAACATGTTGGAGCCCCATCAGTTAGACTACTTAACAGAAAGCTTGTACGGAGAAAGACTGTTTGGGCCTGATTTTGACTCCTTGCTGAAGAGCATCAATAATCCTGGTAAGCCGACGCCATTGACTAATTTGATGCCTATTTTTCTCGGCGGGCCTGCCCATCGTACGCACAGGTTCGAATACGTTACTGGTGCTATTTTTCTTCGTTCAGCGTTGCAAGGTTGTTAAATCAGTGTATCCAAACGACTGGCTTACCACGTCGTATCCTGGTGACTTGAGCTAGAGTCGCTAACGTGTGTGAGGTTTATGAAGACGAGCGACGACGTTGGATGACAGTCAACTGCAGATCACTCATCCTCCAGGTGACAGAGACTAGCTATCGAAAACATGAGCCTGTTAGGTGTGATGAACGCATTCATAAGCTGTAGATCAAACGAGTCCGACAGACCCGACATAGTCTTCTGAAAGGTAGTCAATTTTAAGGCAGCTTACGTCCACAATGTGTTTTCCTATTCAGGCTCTGGTGATTCTCTGTCAAAGTACGATTACACTTTGTTTATTGATGTTATTCTGAGACGGATGGATAACATATAGTACAGCAGATGTCTTATAATAACCGATAAGGTTTTACGTGTCTGCTATTGATGAATTCACCGCCGAAGAAACGCGCTATCTTAAGCAGAACGCTCTGTAAGAATCGCCGATGGTCATTGAAAGGGTTACGTGCCGGAATAATGTCGGCCAACGAATATGAGGCAAAAAAATCTTTCTCAAGGAAGTTTCCAACTTCCGAAAATATTGTTTTGTTTGCTTTGAAAAAGGCCTAAAACATTTTAAGTTACGATTTTAAGTTACCTCCAAAACTGACCCGGATATGTGCTTCTCTACTCTTCACAAGTGTTTCTGACCTTTCTTTGCTATTTTTGGCGTCCCGCCCATACGCTCGTTTTATGATTAGGATCTCGCTGTATTGTATGGAATTTTGTCTCATCCATTTTCCGATCGTACCTTCTGATTGATCACAAACTCTGTAAATATGTACTTGTTTGCGACAATATCGTCTTCAGACTGAGTGACGTAATAAAGTTCCGTTTGATATCCAGTCTTCTTCCTGTTTTCATGCATTAGCCTCAGATGGTTGAGTTGGACTGGGGAGTTCCGCATTAATCGTGTGTACTCCGTAGTCCGTTGTTATTGTCGTTATTCATTATTCTGTTATTTGTTGTGTCAATATCTGTCATTCCGTTTCTGTCTTGTCGTTAACTGTTGTTCTGTTAACTGTTATAGCCAGCTTACACGCTCATAGATCGTAGATCCAATCACAGCAAACTACCTATCTATTTATTGCTCTAAATAATATTTAATAGGTGGAACAGCTCAAATCAAGAAAGCCCGTCGTCGTTTAATTTTATGTCCAGGATAATTGTAGACCGAAGTCACGGACAGTGGGCTGTGAAAGTACCGACGTCGGTGCACGTTGAGTCAATGGCTTGTGACAGTATCAAAGAACATCTTGGACGTCACATGTTAAGTTGTCTTGATCTGCCATGAAGAATCTGTGGATGCATCGGTTGGAAGAAAACATCTTCCTACAACGTGGTTGATCAGTTAGGCCGAAAACATCATACGCCGTTCGAGGCTGTGTTCTGGTAGAGTATAACATGGCATTGCGAATTTTTTTAAAAGCATGTTCACCTGGCTTGGCTGCGGACAGACCAATATTCAGTTCTTGTCTTTGATCATGGTAGCCAGAAGTTCGAGTGTTCTTCTGCAAGTTGTGTGGATGTTTTTCATAATGATGTTTCTCTCACTCAGTGCGTTTGATCGAAACATATTTTTCATTATTTCAACAAAAAGTTTGATTTTAGTCCCAGTGATTCTACGCCTGAGGACTCTTGTAAATTAATCCATTTTTAATACGATTCGCGTCGTAACTCTGAATTTAGGGGTCTACGTCAATCGTTGAGAGCAGGTTAGTTGCATTTCAACCGTCGGCATCGATAAGTTCTTAAACTAACACCAGTTGCAAAGATAGGCAACATGGCTTTTCCATGGGGGAAAATTCTGAGGATATTACTTGTGCTTCTTTTCGAAAAGGGCCAACTAGAAAGTTTATGGGAATGCGACAGTTGCGATCAATTGTGGGTGATGTTAAATCTATATGATGTTATTTGTACCAAATCAAACAGCTGGTGCTGCCATGAAAAAAAGTTACCAGCGCGACGGGACCGGTTAAACTATCAAAGTTAACGAGCAGTGCAAAA
Source organism: Paragonimus kellicotti (assembly GCA_014220965.1). Lineage (NCBI taxonomy): Eukaryota > Metazoa > Platyhelminthes > Trematoda > Plagiorchiida > Troglotrematidae > Paragonimus > Paragonimus kellicotti. The sequence continues at coordinate 128,472 of LOND01000593.1, read as the reverse complement.
CGACTTCTTATTGGACGTATACACAACTGAACAGATAACTAAAAATAGCCAGACAGACAGAAATGCATGATGATTTATCAACGAAGCAGAACTTCGTTGTAGTGAGCGTCAGTCTCCACAGTGATGTGGACTTTATTTGTGATAAGACGAAGAAGGAGATGTGCTATATTTTGCATTAATTCGTCAGTTCCGAGTAAAAATAACCCGGAATGTAATGGAATCAGCGGAGTTTCATTTGTGTCGCGTTACAAGTTAATTAAGGAAACGGCTTCCAATTCTTATCAAATCTCAAATCAAAGTTGATCAGATGTGATTGGATTAATCCCAACTGCGTGTACTTACTGCGCCAAGTTAATCTGCATGCCTTGTTTTTTCATACGGTCAAACCAGATTGGCCTTCGCAGGTGAAGGTTATGTATTCAGAAAAATTATCAATAAACCAAATATCTACGTGAATACTGCATCTACACGGTATAAGCCGGTTGGATTGTGAATTTCATCTACCGACGGATCGTCTGCTGCCTCTGTAGTTAGGTCCACTTTCTCTCCCCTCCTCTTTTTCTTTTTTCTTTCCATATAGGTTTTTTTCTTCGTGGTTGTGTGGCAGTTAAGCATCAGTGTGAACCACTGATGTATTGCTGTCTATGATGATGATGATGATGATGATGGTTGATTACGAAGTCATGGGCTATGAACTCTTCGACAACCCTTTTGAGCATGAGTTTATGGGGGTGCCAGGTTGAAGACTACAAGGTGGCCCACATTGTTTGCTAAAAACGCCCTAGGACGTGATCGTACACCGCAGTAAATGCCGCATTCGTAACCTTCAGATAGTTGGCACCACTTTCATACAAGAGGCTTCTTTTTCACAATTTACTTATTGGTCTGTCATTTCGTGGAGTGCAGTCAGTATCAGTCGCGATTCTGAAGTGAAACATTGTGTACGTTTTTGCTCAGTAATCGTAATTTCATCCTTCCCGATCCGTATTCACCCAACCCAAATGTCCGTACGGTGACCCTGATTAATTCGCTACATGGTTTAGTCTGCCACTGTTTAGAGTCCCGTAAAACGGTACAGCAAATGACTACATGGAAAGCCTAACTTTTCAACTTTGTCTGGTTCGTAACGATTCATCTTTTAAAATACCTGTGGCCAGTGAACTTAGTAAAATGTATGTTCTGACTGGTCAACTAATATGGTCGTTGGTGAATTCAGTAGGGTGGTTTTTGCACAATCAATGGAGTTAATTCAGTCAGTGTGATATTTTTACGCGTATGTTGTTTGTGTGTTGATGGTTTCTGATAAAGAATTATCCCTGGCTGCTTGTTCGGTGGCATACCAGACCATGGAAATTTTTAGCAGTCTATGATCAACTTGACACAATCGCTGTCCATAATTTGTCCCAGTAGAAAACTAATAGAGCCCTCTCGCCTTACACAACGTTCTCACGTCATATAATTTATCAACAGCTGGTGATCCCTTCGACTGAGGACCTAATCGGAAACTACTGCACACAAATCCCATCATTAGGACTGGGCAGGAAAAAGACCACGTGGACTAATTTTTGTCTTTTGTTACAAGCATTTTTCAACTAGTTGAGCTTCTAGGTTGGTATTCGCTAGAAGAAATTAAAGCAGTCGTGTGTCAAAATTGAACGACCGTGTGTGATGATCGAACAACAAGCACACAAACTGATTTTCGATTCACTTGTATCGTTTGTTTACTAGCGGAATTGAACAGTTATGCAAGTCAACAATAGGTTACATGCACCTCACAACGTGGATGTTAAATTTTCAAGATGATCAAAATTCTAAAGTATGAAGAACACTGAGCTCAACTAGTTCAGCACACAACAAAATCACAATTCCCAATTATTAGGGAGTGTAAGAGACTGATTCCATTTTCCGGTCAACTCTAGAATAAGAGAGGAAGAGTATGATCAAATGTGTGGTTATGACTAGATCAAGCTTACTGGTTGCCCAAATGGACAGTGTCGTAAATTAAGGACACTGGAAAGATAGGGTACCACCAAATTGGAGTATAGGGCGTAGGGTGTACGAGAATGACGGCTAAAAGCATACGCACTGCTGCCCAATCGACATACTAGTTTTAGGCAGTGAACTATTTACTTAACGGGCTATTCAATTAACTGCAGTTTGACATTAAACAGGCATCCGATTGGCAGTCACCTACACAACTGCTTTTCTTAACGAAACTCTAGTCAGTATTACCATACAGACGCCTTCCCAACACACTGTTAGTGCAGTGCCATGCTCAGGGATGCCACTGCATGCACAAGACAGCCTTCAGTCGACAGCTACCACAGTAGGTATCATACAACCAAGCACCGATTTACATTTTCAGTGACAGCTTCCAACTGACAGTAGAACTGACATCCGTCAATGTCAAAGCAACTATCAACAGACAAGAAGTGGACTCCAATTTCAATATTGCTGAACAGTTTCTCAGGAAGAGCAGAATTCTGCTTACAACAACCGTGTGCATCCCCATTGCGGCACCATCAGTGATTGGCCAGTATCGCGGTTCTGTCATCTTCATGAAAATACTAACACGCAATGTATTAGTAATTCATTGTGTTGTTTACAGAAATGTTGTGACTAAATGTCTCGGCGATCGAACGCATACGTCCCTAAATACTTGTATCATTGTGATAAAATCACATAGTTAGGTTTCCCAACTAATTTGTGACCTTTCTGGTGTGGACTATAAAGACTTCCAACGCCTGTGACTGCATGTCTAATTATGATGATTCTCGAAAGAAGACTGCCTAAGAGGTTTTTATGCGGCATTTCAAAACCGGGATATAATGGTATGAAAAATTGGATGCATTCTATCAAGCACGAAGTTGCTAGTTCGTGAGAACTATTGGCAAAGTTTAATTAATTAAGTTAATTTCAAACGTAAACAACACGGATGTGAAACACATCGAATTTGAATCGATTGTCTCTGCATTGTCGTATACTACGACTCTTCAGGAAAACGTCATTAATTGTCGACAGTATTTAGAATGTTCCAGCCCCAGTGTGTTGAGCCAAGAAAACAGAATGCCAGCCGATGATCTTGAGGCCAATTGGATATGAGTGGATGAGCTGCAAGATCTGGAGATCATCCGGAAATCCACATTCCATGCTGGATAATAAATCCAATTCAGACATTTGTAAACAATAATAGTTGGGATTGTAACAAAATGACGTCGAGCGGATTTCTGGAATCAAAAACCATACGAAAACTGTTGATTCCAAAAAGATGTTAAGTGAATGAATGAGGCATAAAAATAGCGTCGACAGGAACTGAGTAACTGACGTAAACACGAAATGGCAAAGTCCGATTCGTGTGTGAAATATTGATTTAACGTTTCATAAATCGAAGTCAGCATAGGAACGCAACTGAACTTACTTTGAAAACCACAGACTGACGATCGGCCAGACAGAAAGAAACACTCACTGGACTCAGCAGCCTATACATCAAACGACAAAATTATACCGCTTCCCTATTTCTCTGCAGTATACCCATTGCTAACAGAACAACAAGATTTCAAAACAAACGAGCAAATTCCATTAGAGTTGTAGGCTGAATTTTCTTTGAATAGGGGAAATGGAATGAGAACAAATCAGTAAGACCAACCGTACCTAAGATTATAAGGCGATCTAGTCATTATGTTGCTCTGAGTCTGATGCGACGGCCTCAAGTTTGACCATGTTGAGGTCAAATGATCAGAGTACAGCGTACGCATCACCACTTTACTGATATTGCGGATGGCCTTATAATTCCCTCGTGGAGGGTATTCATGACTTGCGCATAGTCCAGCACCGACATTCAAACGAAATTCAGCCTACAGCTCAGTAATGGCATTTGTTAAATTGCTGTGAATGTTGCCGTTTTGTTAATAACGAGATGAGGCACCTGTATAATTTCACAGTGGACGTATTTTACCTCGAACTACCTGTTTCTGACATATCACATGACACTCTCTACGTTCTGTATCTTGAATAAACACGACTGTTTGACAAATGCGCAGAACACTTCCTGTAACAGTTAAACAAAACAGGATGCACACAAACTGATAAACAACTAGAGTTACACTCATTGATCAAAGTGTACAACAAAACCCCTCTGGATTTAGAACTTCGTATATAATTCTGCAATGAGATTTTGTATTGCATTCCAATGGTACATTGAATGTGTTAAACAATCAAAACGCGTTAACTGTATAATGTACCTTCAAGTTTACCTAGATTACTTGTGACACATGGAGCAACACGGTGGAATTTCTCGGTCGCAACAATCAAGGTATGAGGGAAAAACGGAAATTAGTGATAAGATACTGAAACAACAGTTTATCTGTTGAAGTCCTTGATCTCCAATGGAAGTAAGCTGGGAGATCTGGCCTTGCTAACCATTTGCTCATGATTTCGAAAGTAGTTTTGTAGTGATTGCAATTCATAACCGAACACTGTTAGTATTGTCTTACTGCATGTATAAGTACGTTGTAAATGATACTGATTACAATGCGATTCCGTAGGCTAACGTGGTGCGTTGACACTGCTGCGTAGAAATTGGCTCTGAGGTTGGGCTAAGTACATTTCCGATTACTATTGCGTATTCCTAGTTACCACGACCGATGTCACGGTGAGTATATTTTAGTGCTTCTTTTTTGAAGGGCCCGACTGAATAGCCTATGGGAATGCGACAGCTGAGATCAATTGTGGGTGATGTTCAATCAATATGAAAAACAAAATCCCCTACTACTCATCAGTAATCTAAAATACCGCCTAGCAGGCTTAATGAGATCGGAGATTTCTACCTGCCTAGGAAGTCCTAATCGCGGGGTCATCGATTGAAGTTAACAGACAGTAACTGTTTCTCCCCTCGAGACGATCGGG
>LOND01000593.1:111098-123467 GCA_014220965.1 Paragonimus kellicotti | reverse complement strand
GCTATATTATGTGCAGAATTAACAGAATTAGTAGAAATTACGGTAAGAGCAGTGGATTGAAATTCGGATGAGACTTTGCTCTTCTAAAGAGGTCTGGATTAAATACATCTTTGAATTATGACAGACGACTTGAATGTGACCTATCTTGCCGTATTTATGGCATTTGGAATTGCGAAATGGACATGTAAGTCGAGAATGCCTATGACCACTTAACTTACATTTGTCCCACTGCTGGACAGAATTCGGATTAGAATGGTGTAATGATGATGATGTATTTCTGTGATAAGTTACCTTTTTGAACCGCTACTGTCGTTGGTGTGCTTGCGTCCCAGCATTATTGACAATATATAATGTAGTTCTTCGTTCATCGCGACCTTAACATTCTGAAGTCGTTCATTGGCAGCTCTGGCAGATTGGAAAGATTTCCCCTTCGATAGTAACAACTTTTGCTGAAGACCAGGTGGATTGATTCCTGCGACTAATCGGTCTCCCAGCGGAATCTGTAGTTGATCACCGAAGTTACATCTTGCTGCTTGATTTTAAAGCACGGATTTAATTTATTTAGTGAGTTATGGGATTCCACCCTTTTCACAGTTGACAAGTTGAACATGCTTGAGTAACAGATGCCTAGAAGAAACGTACGGAAGTGAAAGAAGTGAATCCGGGAACGCCAGATTCCTAATAACAACGCATCACCTACCGTGACTAAGAAGAAATGCGCGCGTTTCTAGTATTTAATCCAGACCTCTTTAGAAGAGCAAAGTCTCATCCGAATTTCAATCCACTGCTCTTACCGTAATTTCTACTAATTCTGTTAATTCTGCACATAATATAGCAATCATTTACTGCTAATGGTGGTCTTTCACTGTTGACACTGGTAGTGTTGAATCTTATATTTCCGTTGATTGCATGAAGCGGCTGGAACTGTTCTGTTGTCTTGAAGCCTGCCGATATTTCTGTTAGAGGTATTAATGGACAATTTACTTAGTCTTGGCAAATGTGAACTTTCACTCACAAACACACAGTCCATCACTAGTACATGTCCACTTTTTGTTCATTAATTCTGGCCCATCTATTATTGGTCTTAAGTTCATGAAGATTTTGAAGCTGTCTTTTGCATTGTCCGTTGAATCTTCTGAAACTGAAAATTCCGTTTCTGAGTCTGTTTCAGATTTGAATTCAGTTACTGAAGAAGTATCTGCAATCGAGCCGGCACAGACAAGAATTCCCGAGCGTGTGAAGCAGCGTCATCAGTACAATTTGGACTTTCATTTGAACTGCGGCGGGTAAAGTGATTCATAACTGAACAATGTGCTACTGTTCTACTGCACGCATGCATGTCGACAAGTATGTTCCGACCAGGTAATCCAGACGACCTAGGTGTAAAACTCCACCCCAGTACCACACATCGTTTACCGGTAGTAAAACGAACAGCTAGGAGCATGGACAGAATGGAACTGGCGTAACACACAATAAGTATTACTTGGTATGCAACCCAATACCTAAAGCGTCCCGGAATTTTTCAGTTGCGCCAAGCAAGCAGGGTGTTCACCTCATGTAGTGACGTTGTTAACCTATTCGATGGCCAACGTCCGAGTGCACTCACTGGTGGCTCCATGGCTTTAGCACACCAGCTGCTGTTTCCTAAAACCTAACAGTACTCCAGGCACCGGAAGAGTGTTGGTGTGATGGGAAAAAACTGAAGCGTAATCCTTGACAGCCATCACCTAGGTCGCTGAATGAGGAAGAGCACAACAAACTATGCAGGCGCGAGGACACTATTATGAGATTTGATGGTTTGGTACTTTCTTGTCACCATACAAATACACTTTTGGGATTTACCGGAGCCTTCGGCTCAACAGCCTGATACACAACGCAGTGGAGTTGTCCATGGCCGACGGTGATTGGGGAAAGCTCGTATGTCATCCGAACAGCGGGTTACCACGGTGTCCCGCCGAGGCGAGTGGAGTCCCTTTGTGACAAGGTAATTTGCGTCCTGTTACGCTGTCGTCAGACGGCCTGTGATTCAACATGAGTTCCTGCTGTCAATCGTGGATTTCCCACACAGTGGCAGCACCAACTGCTTGTCGTGCTCGGCTGCCTATTCGACCGTCAGGTCAACACACGATACCACTTATGTCCGGCAAGGGCCAAGACGTAACGAAGCAGTTTTCCAGTTCTATAAGCCATTTTCTAAACTTTACTTTCAGGGTACTGAAAATTAGAGCAATTACTAAGCTGCCGCCTTTAGGTTTAGCATACGCCAACTACAAACCTAGCTGGCATGTCAAGGATCTGAGTGTTCGCACACCTAGTCCACATAGAACGGTGCAACACTTCAAAACGCGGTACAACACGACGGTAGTCAGCGATTCGAGGCAAACAGAAGCGCATACAGAAATTGACTGACGGTGTAATTCACCATCTACTCCATTAGGTTGCTCAAATAACCGGATAGTGGAAACACACAAACAGTTTCTAAACAGCTAACACGTCCGTTTGTCCACTTAGAATTTGCTTTCAGTGAGCACACAGAGTGACTCGGTGTTTAGTAGTAGCATCTTCCATTATAAAGTTCACCTATGCACATGTGGGGCCGATTGACCTAACTGCAACTTTAATTGCTCCAAAGGTGTTTAACGCATAAGGCGTAGTTATATTCAATTGAAATCCAAGAGGAAATGAACCAGACTGTAGTGTGGACAGCTTCGAAATCCAGACGCTTTCGGTCATAACAAAACGGGCTTTGTTCATTTAATCAAAACGATAAATCCAAACCAGCATAAGTATGAACTCATTATCTCAACGATTGAAGTTTAGATAAAACGCATACTGAAGCCAATTTCTTAGGGGGCCTCTTGAGCAAGAAACGACATCATCAGAAACCCATGGCGACTTGCTCAAAAACCCCACGGCTTCGGGGGAAACACGCTCCTGTAAAGTCACTATCTTGATTCAGTTAGATGACGACCCGAAGGATTACGTGTGATACTACGCTATTCACGTGTTCCGGAAGATTGAAATCTCTTCCCCTGTGTTTCCACTTGTTTCCGATAGAATTAATTTCATGCTCGTGCAATAATAGACATCGTCTACCACGAAACAAACAGGTAGTTTAATGTGAATAGCCGATAACAAACTAAACGTTGGCGCTCGCCATAGGAGCCTGCACGAAAACTAACATTGGGTTGCATGCTTGCATCAAGTCAACCGCGTCCATAGAAGACTAACACATTCGTGAATAGGGATGCTCGAGAAATGAGAGTGCAAAACCATCGAGCGCTGAATACGTGACTACATCTAGGTCCGAACCCAATAAGTTGTTTAGGGTACCAAATAACACCAAATACGCATACGCAGGCTGAAAATTCAACTTCCAGGAAAACCAAATACCACGGACAGTTGCAAAATAAATTAAATAAAAGTACAAAGATTCCTCAAATTGCCCAAGAGAAGGAATAGGAAAAAGAAGTGGGTAGCATAAGATAGTCTCAATAAAACATCACAAACGGTATTTAAAAATTTCATGACAAAAAAAAACTCGACATAAAAGTCACGTCAAGACGCACAAATAATTGTTCGTCTATCTGCTGGAATGGCTGTCGATTTCGGAAACATGACTCTTCAGCGGATGATCACAGCCGCGCATCTGCTCTACCGACTACCTAGGATTAATGGTTTTTGGGCAGAATATCGCGCAGTCGGAACAGAGAAAAGGGACCGGAGTACAAATACTTGACCAATCCCCACCAGAATGATCAGAATTGATTGACCGAGGGACCAATAGAAAACACGCGAATTCAACTGAGCTCCAAAGTTGAACGAGAGCGAATTCAGCATGCGTTCGCGAATTTGGGTATTGGTGATTTTGCTCAAATGAACTGCAATGTTATGCACTGTTGAAAGGAACTGTAAATTACGTGAAAGCAGAGAAACAAATTAATGGTACGGTGGTCTAGGTGGCCGAATACAGTAAGTTTACAATTTACAAACGGAGCACGAGTAACAAATGACAACCACGGCGAACTCCTCATAAAAGTTGTTCGTCGTCATCATCTACAAATGCGAATTGAGCCTGACCTACAGAAAACAGACGATTCACGCGCACCAGAGTAGTATGCTATAACTATCACGCTTTAAGAAATTTTAAAAGTGCATGATGAATTTCCCGAGACTCTTTCGCTGCATCTCATCAAGTGCACACAGTAGTGAAGCGTAGTTACATAGTAACAAAAACAGACAAACATCGCGAAACGCGTGAAAAAAAATGTAAACACTAACCCCAGATGACACTTAATACATACAGCTGACCATGGATGATCCGTTATCTTGATAAACGGAATGTGTGGTTAGTAATGCACGTGGGAGTTGGACATCTACATCAACTGAACAGGGGTACATGTGTACAATCGGATTCACGACCACATTACGGTGGGGGATTAGAAGCAAGCTTAGAAGTAAAAATACATGTGAATAGAACCAATGTGGATTGAGTGGTCCGCATCAGTAAGGTTGTAAGGAATCCCAGATTATAGGGAAGATAGCAAGCAAAAGGTAGTCCTCTTTTGTGAGTACAGAAAGGATTACATGTCACAATACGTTTTTCTTGATGACGAATTACTCATGGTTGTCTGCCTGCGTTGAGTGTGAACTTGGAGTAGCGTACGCAATTTGAGAGTTTCCGTCCCTTTCTGCTGTTACACAACCCGACTACTCTCCACCGCGGTATGCAACTGATAAGAACTGACTTCGCCAGATATACAGTGAAGTAAAACACTTTCAGGTCCGTTTTGGAAGTCCCTGCAGGAATCGGGGGTTTTACAGTTCAAACATCACAAAGCTTGCATAGAAACACGACAGCAGATCCCCGACAAAACACATTCCAGTGAGCAAAATTCGAGAGAGAAAAACGTGAGAAGACAGATCATATCAAACACAGATCTGAAACGGAGGAATGTGCAAAAACTGAACAAATCCGGCCAGTATCTCGAGGCAGAAACGACCACACGGGCACGAAACAAAAGTCGCTTGCACCATACACTTCTGGCAGCAAACACTAATGACGAGCCTTTCTAGTTTGAATACGTCACCGGGGATGAATGTTTCAGGATCAAACACGTTAGGAGATCTGTGTGAAAATCAAACATTTTCGCCGCAATCAAACCAGACGTACACAAACCAAACGCCTCTACATAACAAGTTCTATCAACCACTCATCCAGAACACTAAAATCTCGTATTTGAGTCTGACTAACTACTCATTCTCGCTGATTTTTGAAGTTCAGTAATAGGTTTTCAGAATGGGCTGCTAAGGTAGGATTTCTCGAACGACAATACAGGAAAAGACCAGTATTATTAGTGAACAGATGAAACTTTAGTACAGTTGAATGAATCCACATAAAAGAGCTCGGAGCTCGAGAAGTGGCCTCATAGTTTGGATGACAGAGTACATGGCGCGTAGAAATATGCGGTTCCGAATGCCGGTCGCAGCATAACCAGAGCCCCGACTCTTAACATAAACTCAAGGTTGTGACACTATCTATCAGCACTTAAAATAAAAGATCGCGGAAGACGACAGTCTTGTGCTTCATACGAAACCATTACAGGCAGAAACTCCGAAACTTATCATTATTACATGCAACACATAAGTGACAATGATGACTGATTGTAAGACCACCGTGCAACGGAGAAAAGGTAAAACCCTAAATACGGTAACAGAGGGTGATTAGTTAATTATATACGAACCTATACATCAAATGGAGATATATATTACAACGGGTACATAATAGTGCATACAATACATGTAACTACGAGGTAACACAGGGAAGTTATTTAACTGGTAGGTAGAAACAATCAGCATCGGGATGCTACACCGCATAAACAAACAGTCGAGTTGCAAACGGGAACATGACAAACAACTTTTGCAGCTTCGTTTTACCGCCTCAATTTCGCCCACATTAGACTTCAACCGTTCACTTTCCACGATCATAAATTAGAACTGTGTTGGCCTTGGTCATCTAAATGCTACCCATAAAGCTGAACGACACGCTTTTTTGACGTCAGAAATAATCGAAGTTAGAATTTTAAAAAGGCTACCATTCAATATATTTATTCGGACAAGCAATGCCAATTTCTGACCGTAATCTGAACTGCGCACTCCGGATGGTTATCTGCAAGCTATCTACTTTAATCCATTTTGTGCGGTACTTATTTCCACTCATGTCACACTACTAATCTGCACCGCTCAGTAATATAAAATAAATTTACAAAAAAAGTAGCCGAGGGGGACATTATTGGGAGAAACAAGAGATGAGAGTAGAAAAAATCAATGGCACGTAACGATCACGACGTCACCTGAAAGTCAGAAGTCTTGCTGAACGAGTCAATGCACGGAACAAAGTCACGAAACGCCGTTAACACATCAGGTCGTTCCCAGTTAGTACATCCATTCATCCACGAAATACAGTCATTAGGATGAAGGAAATAAGGTAGAGCACATTTGTCACAGTCGAATCCGGAATAGTCCAATCTATCATTCAACTCAGAGGCTCTGGAATTAATAAAGTCCGTTAATGAGCCTTCTGCACGACAAAAAGACATTCTTCAAGTGCCGTTTGCTTGTGGTCACTTGTGCACAACTTGTTTTATCCGGACAATGTTTGATTTCGCTCATTCTGATAAAGATGTAATGGCAAAGCATGATCATAGTTAATCGAAAAAGAACTAAGCTGTGTAGTACTTCCCACTCTGAAGGTAATTAAATAATTGAAACATGAGAAAGCGGTTATGAAATTATCGTAAATTTCAAAGTTAATCTTTGCAAAAGATATGAGCATCTCCTCAAGAAATAAAGCGAGTTTACACTAAACCTTACCAGTGTATCTGGACCAGCTTTTTCAGCATAAGCGCTGTCCACTTCCCTTTCGTTATACCATGCAAAGAAGACAACCTTGTGGGTGACACTTGAAAAGACGTTGCTGAAACACAGCTGAATGAATACAAAGAGAAATCGTTACAATTCAAAAAGTAATCATTGTGGGTAGAAGCATGAACAATTTAACGAACAGTCCAGTAGTAAAGATACAACACAAAACCCTCAACGGCACGACAATGCTTAAAAATGACATGTAGCAACAGCAGAAGCCCGGTTAAAATATGACCACTCTAAACACACAGAAATCAGTACGGTCCCATGGGAAATATGTTAAACCAGAAAGAGAACGTGCCGCACGTTGACAGGATTTCGACCCCTTTTTAGCAATCAGTTTTCCACATCAAAAAATGACCTGTTGACTGTAACAAGTTTGAAGGACCCAGTTTCATCGGTCGCCAAACATGTCCTAACAAACCGGTCCCCTACCTGACCCGGTCAAATCGTCTGAGATATCTTCACGCAACCCTAATTCAAAACCGTAAGTGATTAGTGAGGTTATGTTAACCCGGTAACGTTGGTTAGTTTTGTACGCACAGAAGATGATGGTGCAGGCACTCTCCCTGTCGTGGGATTATTACTAGTAGCGCGCAAAAAGTCGGAACCACTTGGTTTCTTCGGTCACATGCTGTTACTGCCTGCAGTTTATATAAAAGCACATACTCTATAGACTTTGGCATACTGCCAGCCTCTAGTGTAAAACGAACAAGTTCTACATGAAGCGCATATAGAAACAAGTGAACAGAACAATACATTTTCACTCTTTCAGACAACGTCGACAACAGAAGTGAATGGTTGCATCAGCACCCATTGTGGAAATCAGGTTGACCGATATTAACAAATGAGCACTGCTGATGTTGCTCATCAGAATGAGGACTTCGCGATCATCCACATTCAGCCTGAAAGGTTACCCGAAATGGCGGTGTACCACAATCAACAGCACACGAACTCACAACACTACCAGCTTTTTTATTTATTTAACCTTGCCTCTTTTCGTTCCCACCTGATAACCTCGTTTTTCAAAATACTCCTCGTCACTGCTACAGTAAACGGCGGTTCGATATACAGTAATAGTTAATCAGGCGTGTGACAGTTCACGAATGGACTTAGTTGATCAATTAATTAATGAACACTGCTTTACTACAACAGTAGCCCATCATCATCATCATCATTATCATCATAGACAGCAATAAATCAGTGGTTCTCATTGATGTTCAACTGCCACAACAATGGCAGCTGCAATGGCACGGTTCGCCGATCTGCTCAGTTATTGTTGATGTGTGTTTCCTACCAAATTTGTTGGTTCTAAGTAAATGGAAATGTAAACATCCGGAAGGGAGTACCTTCTCTGTTTTGGCATGATGGTCATGCGTGTGCCGTGTTGATCAGGTGGGCTATGCTGACTGAGACATCAGTGTTTGCAGGTTCAACTATGTCAGACTGGCCAAAGGGGATCAACCAGTTAAGCCTGTTATGTTTGTGGTCGATGGTGCCAGTGTGTTGTTTTGGTTCTGCTTGATGCTTGCACTTGCCTCACCTGGTTTTGTATGTGTGACTTGTTGGTCTCTGCAATAGCACTGGCCTCATTTGGGTGTGTTGACTTTATAGGTTTATGGCTCTCGATAGTGTTCGTAGGTATTACACTTTGGTTGGTGATCGACGTTGTTGCGTGTGTGTGTGTGTGTGTGTGACCTGTTACCTTGCAGTATAGGCTTGTGAATCAAAGACTTTATATGAGCGGCCTAATCGCTCCCTTGGCATTACCCTAAGTCCGCATAACTATGCCAGTATAACATAAACCAAACAACATTGCATCGGTCGTCTCACGAGGTAAACCGAGTCGCCCTAGCTGCTGTTTTCGGTAGGATGGACAGACAAAATATATTACTGCCAAACCATCCCGCTTCCCTAATGATCCCTCTACCGTGAATCCTAGAACAGACATCATTCACACAAATCTCAGTAACAGGATGTCCATTCTGAGATACGGCCGGGGACGTAAGACACTCTCTGTCAGGACATGAAATGTGCGTATGCTGCTGGACCGATGCAGCATTACAGGACGACCAGAACGCCACACTGCACTGACTGCTGCAGAAGTGAACCGCCACGGCACTGATGTGGCAGCCTTGAGTGACGTAAGGTTTGCAGACCAAGGTAAGCTGCGGGAAGCAGGTGCTGGGTACACCTTCTACTGGATAGGTTACCCGGCAGACGGTGCTCGGGAGCATGGTGTCTGTTTCGCAGTCGCTGATCACATCAATGTTTTGATGATAGGCGAACCGCACGGCATCACTCCCTGGAATCACGTCCATGCGTCCGCGACTCAGTCGAGATAAGCCTGTCACATTTCTCAGTGTTTATGGTCCAACTGTGTCACACTGACGATACAAAGGCACCAGCTGTCCGTCACAATCCGGTCGACACCAGTGAGTGACCGACTGTTTGTTCTGGGTGACTTGAACGTTCGAGTCGGGCGCGACTCAGTAGCTTGGCCGGGAGTCCTCGGACCCTACGGCATTGGTTCAGTCAATGAGAACGGTGATCGTCTGCTCCACCTGTGTGCTACTCACGAGCTGGCTATCACGAACACCCGATTCCAGCTGGATGCGAGCGACATCACGACGTGGACCCACCCACGAAGTGGTCATCACCATTTGCTTGACTACGTGATTGTGCGGCAGCGCGACATTCGTGAAATATTTGCGAGTGATGCACCGAGCTGAATATAGTACAGTTTATAGGCTGGTCAGGATCAAATTGTTTATCCATGTTTACAAGCCTGTTTATTGCAGATACTCCGGATAACGACAGAAATTGGATGTTAAACAAATGCAGAACTCAAATAAGAGGACAGTAGTTCATTGTCCTGTCGCCGTTCGTCAGAAAGAAACGTTCGTGTCTACTACCCTCGAGGGTATGTGGCAACACCTCAAATAACAGTTCATGGTAGCAGCCACCGAGACGATCGATAACTAGCACCAGAAACAGCCGGACTGGTTCGACGGCAAGCTAGCCTTCTCCAAATTGGTACGAGAGAAGGCAACGTTTGCTAGCTTTACAATGAGCCCGAACATCCCGGAGTATAGGCCGTCAACTCGCTGAACATTTTCGCAGAATCAAGGAAGACTGGTAAAGAAAGCAAGATGAGCCGCGGCTGAGCTCCGCCGATCGCAGACAACGCAAGAAGTCCCACGGTTCGCTTAAGGCAATTTTTGTACATCCATCCAGTATACCAAAGCATGGTTGATGTGGACACTGGCTGTTCGTGCACCCAGCCAGAGGACATCATGAAAGTCTGGTGCAAACACTTTGATAGCCTACTAAACTCGTCCTGCTACCATTGATTAGGTGACCGTGAGTTGTCCACTGTAACAAGATGTCAAAGTTTCACTAGCTCCCACGTGGGAATTGACAGAGGTGCACGAAGGCCACCGGACAACTGCGAAACGGAAAGGTTGAAGGTAAGAATGAACTGCCAGGGTAACTTCCGAAGAATGGCGGACCGGTGTTGGAACGTGTTTTCCTCAAGTGAGTTCACTTCATCTTGGAGTAGGAAGCAGTCCCTCAATAGTTCACAGATGCCCTGACCGTACCATTGTTTAAAGGTGAGACTAGTGAGCAATGGACCAAGAGTTGTCACAGCATTAGTTTGCTGAGCTGCGCTGAAAAGGTGCTACCAAGAATCCTGAAGAGTCAACTCAAAGCGGTTGCTTGGCAAGCAGGCTGTCGAAAGCCTTGTCCGCGAACCGCAAGTTGCAAGTTCGTGTGGCGAAAGCTAGTGCTGCGTTCGGACGTCTTGAAAGACGTGTTTGGAAGAACCACAGCCTGAAGCCGAGCACTAAGCTCTTTGTCTACCGCTCAATGGTGCTGTCTATACTGCTGTACGGCAGTGAAACTTGGACATTGTATCAGCGGAACGTGCGCTATCTGAGCCGTTTCCATTTGCAATGTCTAAGACGCATCTTGGGTATTCGGTGGTCGGACATGATTCCGAACACTGAGGTACTGCGGCGAGCGGACATGAACGGGATGGAAGCCATGCTGATGCTGAATCAGCTTCGTTGGCTGGGTCACGTCCGTCGGATGGGCGATGACCGTATTCCGAAGCAGCTTGCTGTATGGACAACTGAAATCAGGTAAGCGAAATCCTGGTGGTCAAAAGCGGAGATACCAGGATGTTATGCAGGTAAGTCTTTCACGTTGTAAAATTGATTTTAGATGTTGGGAAGACTTAGCGTTGAACCGGACGGTCTGGAGGAATACGATTCGGACGGCGTCCGCGAGTTCAACGAGCAGTTATTACGCGGCCGAGAACGGAAGCGCGCGGTACGCAAAGGAACCATCGGTGCCATAGGTCGTGGTGACATGACTATATGGCGTTGCGATGTGTGCGGCCGTGAATGCGCTGGCCGCCTTGGATTAGTAGGTCACCAGCGTACTCAGTACACCGTCGACCGAGAGACAACAGGCATTTTAAGCTCAAGTCGGTTATGTGAGTTACCAACGACCACCGTCGTTTGGTAACTCACGTGCTCCCCCTTTCACAGACCTGGGTGTCTTTGACCTTCTACCTTTTCGGTTCTTCAGCTTTGTTGATGTATTGTATGATGAATGTATTGTCTGTTGTTCAGTTCAACCATGACTTTTGTTTTTTTCTTTCGAGAGTGCACTAGCATGTAGTTCTACATTGAACAACTCCTTGTATTATATGAGTATTTCCCTTCCCAGTTTAAATCTTACCATTGGAGTCTTTCAATGTATTCTTCGAGATATAAAGGTTTCCCTTGTATAGAAGCCTATCGATTGGCTAACCAGCATTGGCCGGCTGGACACAAAGGCCCCACTCACACGCCTGGTCTTATTCCTTCGGGATTTACACTGGATACGTGGTATGTGAGTGGAACCACATGTGGTGTAGCGCGGGCCGCTTGTGGTAAGTGCTGTGCGTAGATTTCCTTTGATCGCGATCAGTATGACAGGCTGATCCGAAACGGATGTCACCAACCATGTACAATAAGATTAATGTTCCCATCAAAATCACGCCCGAAAAGTAGTCACAAAATCCTAGGAACAATCGGTAAAAACAATGGTACATGTATATACAATATAGCCTGGAGAATATGTACATAAACATAATCAAATGGATTTCGAATTGCTAGTATTCCGGTTCCCTATTACCGCCTCCCTGGCGAGGAATGTGGTATGGATAGTTCCGCTGGTTTGTTGGGTAAACCAGATATGACGACAAACAGCCGAGGGTGATAGGATAAGATGGCTTCAGTAAGTTTCCTATGGCTATGGTTAGCGTCGTTCATATTTCACAGATGACGCTAAGAAAACGACAAAGTATCTAACACATGATCTGATCACACACCATTTCATAATGTTTTCAGTCATCATCCATCATCCATCATCCATCATCCATCATCCATCATC
>LOND01000593.1:99739-110213 GCA_014220965.1 Paragonimus kellicotti | reverse complement strand
TGGACGTGAAAGCTGCTTTCGATTCAGTTGCTCCTAACTTTCTCTGGAACTGTCTTCTTCACAAGGGAGTGCCAGGGAAATACGGGAATCTGTTGAGATCACTGTATGCTCACTCTGCAAGCAGGGTGAGAATTTGTGGACAACTGTCAAAAGCGTTCATCACTTCTAGTGGTATCCTTCAATTTCGTCATGGACGACATTCTGGAAGGTGCGCTTGAGGAGTCCAGTGAACTTGGTGTTGAGCTTCTTCCTGGCGCTCGGTTGACCGATCTGGAGTATGCGGACGACATTGTCTTACTTAGCCCCTCTGCCGAAGACATGCTGAACAAGGTGAGTGACCGGCTGGTTTGTATGGAATGCGCCTCACACACGTGAAGTGCAGTGCTGCTTTACGACCTGAGCATTCCTACTTCCATACACATTATTGCAGGTAATCCGCATGAGATCGCGGACAGGTTTATATATTTCGATTACCTATGAGATAACAGCCAGAACAGAAAAGGCATGTGCTACCTTTGCTAACCTGCGCCATTTGTGGCGCTGAAACTATGTGCACTTTACGGTCTTTACAGTTCGAATCATCATCGTTATCATAGACAGCAATACATCAGTGGTTCACACTGATGCTTAACTGTCACATTACAGTTCGAATACTGTATTTCAATACAAGAAGCAATGTCAAGCAGAGACCATTCAGTGCGTCTAAAGCATGGAAATAAATTAATCAAATAATAGGTGGCGTACCTGTTCAAGATAGCTTGGGTGCGAATTATGCTGTTGTTCATGATCGCTTCGTTCTGTCATGTCATAAACTTGTGCATGTAAGGTACCTGAATACTTATCAGATGGCAATGAAGCAAACATTATGCAGAACGAGTTAGGCTAGAAAACCTAACGAACACTGGTAAAAAGTCGAACCCACTGTGAAGCCTTGCTCAGAAGGAGCCGTGCGGTTGCAAACTGGATTTATCACATGTACGAACCTTATGAATAAGTGTCACCTGGCTCCGAATATGACAACCATTATCCGAAACATAAACAAGCTGACTAAAGATTGCGGTAAGACCGTGAGTGTCATGTGGCCAAACAAACGAGAGATAAAGCGATACTTATCGGAGAACAGCTGGTTCATGATTATGTTCCCTGTCGACCTGGTACAATCGAAGGCGCATTTGCAATCTAGTCCACTTATTACTAACCAGGTGGGCTGAACAAATGAAAAGAAGTTCAGCTCAGTCCAACCGAGCTATACTAGCAATAAAACCCAAGCGGTCATTTATTGCGTTCCAAACGACCCTCCGTCGGAATCAGAAGTGGTCTCCAAGCTTAAGTTGTTGAAGTGAAACAGACTCCTGATCTTGATCCCCTCTGCTTTTTTCAACTATGAAGGAGACACCCTTTCACACGGTCTCGGAAACAAGAGACAGCTCGTGATTCCTGCTAGTCAACAGTCGTTGCCGTCCTCAAAAAGACGAAGTCTACACGACGGCCAAATATATTAATCTGGTCCCAATCACATTTAGGATACTCAGTGGCTTAATATGGCATCGGCTCGTCAAGCTTGAGTGTGTGAAGAATGGGTGGGATTACGACCCGGTGGGAAGAGTACAGGCCACATACTTACCTTGAAATAAGTCTTTGGACATTAACTCATGGGTAACTAACGGTCTTGGTACATTTCAGATCCGGAGGATTCCAGTGCTCATAAGATTCTCTAGAACTGTCCCTTCAGCAAAAGAATCTCAGACACATATATGGGTCTTCAAGTACGGTGAAAGCTAACGGACGACTGCCTCGAGTGTTCAACACGTCTCTAGAAGTGCCCAATCTACCCGTTATCGATTAATTTTGTTACAGATGACGTCTTGGAGCGTGCGTTTGAAGAACTCAATGGGTTGCTGCCGTTCCTACAGTAGGATGTGTGGTCGGAGTTCACCGGGACGCAAACCTGATGAGTGCCAACAACCACGAAACCGGTCGTGTGTTTCCGATTAATTTGGACCACTAAGTACATACCAATTATCTCACTATGCCTTAGAAAACTCAATGGGTATTATGTTAGGTCTCTTCCCAGCGCTAAGCTGGAAAGACACAGGGCGTATAGGTTACATTGTTCTACTTAGCCACTCTAGAAAACATGCAGACCATGCTGAACAAGGTGAATGACCGGGCTGGTTTGTATGGAATGCGCTTCGCACCTTCAAAGTGCAAAGTGTTACTTCAAGACTGGAGCATTTCCACTTCCAGTTTTCCTATTGCAGGCAGTTCACATGACAGCGCGGATTGCTTCACATATTTGGGTAGCACCATATCCTCAGCCTGTATTACTGTTACAACAGCTGAGCACAGATCCTTATCAAATCGGCCATGTGACAAAAGTCATTTTTCTATAGAGGGTCTAACGGAGATCGAGGGTCACAAGTTTTCTCAGAGGCTATCCAGGGTGAGTTCGCCACGGCGTTTGACTGGGCGTCTCATGGTTTAATCCTTATTATTCATAACTTATGACAATGACCTCCTAAAAGTAATCTTCAGTTAGTCCTAACGGTATGCAGAAGACCTGAAAGTCTGGAACTACCACGGTTCCAACCTTTCTCAAGCTGAACTTAGTGCTATTAAGCAATGACCACAAGAGTACTGTCTTTCCATCACTGGCGACAAGTGCGCACACATCGCCTGATGAAGACTCTGGAAACGTGTTCACAAAACACAGGTCAAAAAGCTGTAGACGTCAAGGTGATACACGCTTGTTAACGAAGCCGTTTTCTTTCTCATCATGAAAAAGAAAGGCTACGCAGTAATGAGCATGAGACAGCATACATCTCGTACAACCCGAAAAGCCTTTTAAACACTTTAGGGGGAACTAGACTCAGCCATAGTTGTGTGAGCTGAGATAGTATCAAGACCTCTAGATCCAGACGGGAGAACGATCGAGGTTCTCAACCAAAGCTTGTACCGCAAGGCAGCCGGTAGGTGGCAGTGTATCAAAACCAATGCAACTTCTTCAAAGGTAATTCTGTCGGTGTGATTATTGCATTACCCAGTTGATCTCAACAGGTCATCAAAATGCGCAAACTGCCACACCGCCACAAGGTCTGGTCTTGTTGTGACGTTTCTCAAAAGGTGTTTTGCTGACGACTTATTTTAATCCATTTTTCGGCTTTGTGTTTGAAAGACTTAGACACTGATGTTAAATTTTAGGGTTCACAACTATTCTAGCAATTAGGCCCGCTGCAAATTTTTATTGTTATATGATGATTAAGCGTAACCTCGAAACAGCGAAGTCTTCGCTGAGATCGATGACGATGAAATTCAGGCAGTACTCGGATATACAAAATCAGTGGTATTTACTGGCTTTAAAAAAAAGCAAATGAACTGTAATGCGTTCAACAAGAAGCCACGACACTCACACAACCTACTGGTTTCTGAGAGTCTCAAATAACTGCACGCCAACGCGGTTTATAAGATCGAAAAGAAGTTGCACAAATTAAGACACCGACGATTTACACTTGCTTCCTTTTCCTCACTGAGCGGTGGCTGCTGGAACAGTCTGGTGTTATGGACCAAAACGCGAGTAGCACAGGGACTGTCCATTCAGAAAATCGACGCAGGTAGTAGGTGCTTCAAGAACGCCCCGAATACAAACACCTAACAAGCAATGGACAAAAATACTGGGACGCCACAGCTGTCAGCAAGTTCACTCATGGGAAACTACTTCCTGAAGGCATGTACCGTAACGTTTCTTCCCGTATTTTCCCCCGGTTACTTCAACATCTCAACAAGTGCCTCCGTCTGCCTACTCACGAATAGTAGTGTGATCATTAATCCTCATCATACACCCGCAATGGTTGTTTCCGCTGCAGCAAAAACTGTCCAGGTTCGTTTTCTTCTCCAAATGATGTGCGTGCCGATCTTGGCAATGTTGACAAATCTGGAATGCACCCTTTTCTGATCAATGTCGCATCACTTGTGAACTCGACGCCGTTTATTCGTAACTTCAAACAAATGAATTGGGCCACCACGCTATACAACTACATATGTTCTCCTCCAGGCTGCTAAAACATCCCTAGATCAGGGCCCTGTTGCAAATGAACTCCACCGGTTCACGTACTTAACCTTCGAACTAAGTTGGAACAGAGCGCATCGACAATATAATTTTGCATTTGAATGCTCTTTACGACCTCCTGTGAACTTGCCAGATTCTGGTTTTTCAACCTCCAGGCCTCCGCTGACTCATCCGTTGGTCTCTACATAAACCTAGTTCACGAAGCAAACAACAGGCACTATCAAGTGACCTACTCATGAGCTCGAACGGCGATTTCTTTGTTGTGCGCTATGACGGAAAGCAGAGTCAGCAAAATTAATGTTGCCATTCCTTTCCGGTTCCTTTTTCTGCCAGCAAATCCTTTTTCACTGATATCGTTTTTTTCCACCCATCGGATTGATGGGAATGGAGCGGTACTAACCAAAATTTCTGGATTTTAAAGAAGGAAGGGGTGATGGGTGGACAATCACACCACATCGCCGCCAATCCTCGTTAATACCACCCCAAGGTTCGAATATGAGGCAGTGCTGGATTTCCGGTCGCTTAGTCTAAGCAATCGCCACCTAGATAACTTTTGTTGCTATGTTATTTCGATTGTGAAGAGCGAGGTTACACCAGCCTTTTCATGACCGCTTCAAAAGAACGTCTGTCCACATGATGACGGATGAAAACTGAACCGACCAGGGGATATTGAAATCCAACGTCTTATCTGCGTATCAATCCCTGAGACACAAAAAACTGCAGCAACGCCTAGAGAAAGGGGAAACCGCTCTACGTACACACGAAAAACGTCCACTGACCACCGGAAACTGTCTAGGCTGGTTTGTGCAATGTCGCAGCGTTCAAAATATAGCGATTAAGATAGGTCAGTTTTTCAGGTGCTCGGTGCGACCAGCTGGTCATAGTGTGTCCCGTACTCAACAGCAAAGAGAACGCGAATCTGCCCACTCAAAATGATTATGTACCAACTACAATAGTCTGTTCAGAACATTCTACATTGTTCACGACACCAACGGCATTTAGACGTCCTAAGTTAGCCGCGCACGTGCGTTTCTCGAAAGCACGAATCGGCCACAGTTGTTGCCAGTCAGCATCATCATCATCATAGACAGCAATACATCAGTGGTTCACACTGATGCTTAACTGCCACACAACCACGAAGAAAAAAGCAAACCCTGTATAGGAAGAGAGAAGAAAAAAGAAGGGGAAGGACCTAACTACTAAAAATAGCTACGTCTATATTCAAACACACAAAGGTGTTGCAACGCTTTGTTGCGCGTACATTTCAATTTCCGGGATGTACATCTTGTAGTATCGGGGGACCAACGTTGGTCACTCTGATACTGCAAGAAATCAGGTTTGTTACAACTAACCACTTAGTCTACACAACGTTATAATAAGTTTATCAATATCATTTCACCTTTCAAAACTTATAGTTCGTTGTTTCACAGTGATAAACACTGTTTCGAACGTCAACATCTCTACAGCCGGCCCTCCAAGGCTTTCTAACCAGCCCTAATACAACACGCGAATAAGCACATTAAAGACTTACGTCCATAGGATGAGGACGTCTCATGGATACCGAAGATATATTCGTAACATAACGTCAACCATATAACAAAATCAACTCACTTTGTAGTCACCATCAACCGTAGAATTGAACTGTACCGTTTCGTATGAGCTCCGTTGCCGATGTTCGATAATTTTGCGCATAGGGTCAAACAGTGTGAAATCCACATCATAATTGCCACCGGAAACAACCTGAGCATAAGAATCAGGAAATGAGCAAAGCACACCTGGATGTCAATGAAGTAAGCACTGTCCTTCACGAGAGTTTTGAAGAAGCATCTCATCTGACGATCTTCTAACTCAAAAGTGAGTTGATAAGTCAAAGTGTGAACAATACAAGACAAGAAAACACACAGCGGAATCAACAACATGCCCACGTATACTAAGGCGACGTATATTCGGCAAACATCCAATAACGTTGACAATTTCGCAGACATCTAATAAAAACGACATTATTACAATTGAGAGGCAATAACCCTGATTGACTGGAGTAGTTTGTTTGAACTAATGAGTGGGCGCGCGACAATGAAACTGAACCTGCGGAATACGGGATTCGGTTTCCTTTCATACCCGGGAAAAATGTAATTTGAACGGCCGAATTTTCTGATTGGTTGATAGATAAATCTGTTGTCAAATTAAGTAACGCCGAAATATGCGTACCTACAAACAGCACATGAACATAAATTATTACAATTTAATGGCGCAGTTATTTGCATAGAAAGGGAAGAAATAAATTTGCTGATTTGTATAACATTGATTACAAGTATGTCAATATTTCAATGCACATCCAGTTACGTGGATTTGTAGGTTGATATGTATGTATTACCTGAATATATATATGTATATACAAATATATACATAATAGAAGTATCGCGATGCTAGTTCCTAGGTTCGTACGCCCAAGGTTTCCCAGCCTTATGTTAACGCGGAACGGAAGTCGTAGTGAGAAGACGGCGAATCTGCAAACAAACTTTATTTATTGATTTACTCACCGTTCACAAGCAGACTTCAACGCAACAGTTAAAGGCGCTAGGGAGTTGGACGTGAGAGAACCTCAAGCACAACCGCACGGCAACCGCCAGAGAGGACGAATGTCGACGGAAACTCCAGTCGACCTTCAGAATTCAAACAAGCGTCAGACTGGTTGGGCGGCGTTCCCAACGGTGACAGCTAAAACATTGTTATCCTAGTGAATGTAGCCTATAGTAGCAGAGCTGGCGCGGATTCATTATAGAGTCACGACTAAGACTGCGATACCTACGCCAACACACTAACTTTGATGTTAGTGGTTTGTAGTAAATTTACATTCACAAGATAATGTAAACAGGCACGGTGGTACTGGTAAGGCAACTCTCACGTCGCAGGGAGTTTAGGATTTTGGGGACGTCGAAGGTGATCTCACTACAGAAGTCTTCGTGTATGTTAATATGTATCCGTCCATATGTGTGGTTGGCTTAACGTGCAAACGTGTGTGCTTCTCGGACTGTACCTTCAAGATGCGTGTTATTGGAAAAATGCGAACACTGTTTTGCGAAACAAGGTAGAATGTGTCGTATTTTATATATTTCTTAGCAAGCTTATTTGTACCATTTTACTCGAACGTGATGTAACTTTCATTCCATTATAATTTCAAGAAAATTGTATAAAAGGACACCGACTCTAATGTAATACAGTTCGCTGTCATGTGATTGACGCTGTCTGGGGTTTTGACTGACCAGTGTGTGTACGTGGCTTACGGGGCCATTAGCTGTTGTCTGTCGGTTATGGTTACCAATCCGGATTCTCGTTTAGCAGTCGTCATTCAGAGGAACGCATTTCCAAAGTGCCTGCCCTCCGCTGCACGTTACACCAGTGTAACACCAAAAATGTTATTCCAATGAGTCAATCACAAGTGACAGCGCACACAATGTCCAACGTTCGCAATATAAGCACAATAAGGTCTACCTCAAAAATAAACGAAAAGTCACAAGTCAAAGAGATGCTCATGGAGATGTTGACGGTCGGATAACACCTCTCTCTAACATCTCCGCCAACAATTTTCCACTTGCTCTTGAAAATGGATTGGTAAGCGACGAGCTGCTTGCCGAATCGGACGTGCCTCACCGGTGTCAATACTGTGCCGCACAACATGAGTGCGCCCAGGCGGTTGTCCTTCCCACCAGAATGTCTCTATTACTTCCCGTACTTTGTGCGTCATATGAACTGGAAGGTGAGAAACGATGCCCTTGATAAATTTTTGCCACTCGGACTCGAGGTGCACTTTCCCACCGGCTGGATGCTGCCTTTTGGGAGCCCCCACAAGACCTGACAATGTTTTGTACGCAGGTTCTAAAGGAAAGCGCTCACCAAACATGCGTACCGCACGGTCAGGCAGGTCCAGGATACACCCGGTGGTGACTAAATAATCGCTTCCCAAAATAACGTGAAATGGTAATTTTGGGACAACTAGGAATCTCACCGTACAAGCCCACTTCCCAACCTGTACAGTTCCGCAGACACAGGCCACGACGTGCAATGGTTGTCCATTAACAGCTAGGACCTGGCTGATAGGCCCCGTAATAACATCAAGCTGACAGGTGAGATACGTCTCTTTATCAATCAAACTACATATTGACCCAGAATCTAGCAAGCAGTCAAAGTCGCGACCACTAATTTGTGCTTTTAAAACAGGGCATAATGCGACATCCTTATTCTCATATTTAGCAATAAGAGGAATACGCGATTGGCACACCGGAGACTTACCGACATGTGTACGCTTCCGGGCGGATAATGGGCACCAACGTGCCACGTGTCCATGCCGGCCACAGGTGAAGCACCTCCGCCAGTCGGGCCGACTGTTCATTGGAACTTCCGTTCTGGGCTGGCCTTGTGCATAATGTTCGCCCCTTCCGCCAGCGCTTTCGCGGGCTATCCGATCCTTCAGTGGATTACGGGGGGGTGCCTTGAGTCACACACGTAAACTGTTCATCTGCGGTCTCAGCACGTCTCGCCTAATCCAACAATTTAGCTAGCTTCTCAACCTTAGCCGTTTTTAGGGCGGCGGAGGAGGAATTCACGGTGAAGTTTCGGCTGTTGAATTCCTTCCAAAAATATATCTAATATACGTCCTTTCCTCTGTTCTTACGTCTGCTCTACAAACGCCACCGCGCGAGTCTCCTCAGCTGCTGTATATAATCCATCAATCCTTCCGTAACGAGTTGGCGTCGTTCATGAAACTCCTTCCGATACTCAACTGCCGGGCGAAGACCTCCGATCCTTCGTCGTAAAAAATGGAATAGGCCTTCAAGATCCTCCGGGACATCAAAATCAACAATTTTATCCGTAGGCCTCACGGGAAATCAAAGTTAGCACAACGTCCACCTGCCGGTCTGGGGAGAAGTGCCTCACATAGCGGCGCACCTGAGCCTCCCAAATGTGGAAGTCTTCGCC
This sequence comes from Paragonimus kellicotti, assembly GCA_014220965.1. Classification (NCBI taxonomy): domain Eukaryota; kingdom Metazoa; phylum Platyhelminthes; class Trematoda; order Plagiorchiida; family Troglotrematidae; genus Paragonimus; species Paragonimus kellicotti. Next base: position 101,170 of record LOND01000593.1, on the reverse strand, counting down.
AATAATGTTTATCCGGTGATGAACGCACGCGATCCGGTCTCACGAGGAGTGCATGTTCAGTGCCTGAAATACACACTTTCTCAGCTTCTCGAATAAGTTTTGGCATCTCTTCGGTATCTGATGAACTGAGCATTCTCCGGAAATTACTGTCCCACCGTGGGTGCCAAAATTGTAATATTCCAATGAGTCAATCACAAGTTACAGTGCACACAATGTCCAACGTTCGCAATATAAGCACAATAAGGTCTGCCTCACGAATAAACGAAAAGTCACAAGTCAAAGAGAAACATGTATTGACACAACACAGATACCGAAACAGATTCATTCACATCGTGTCCTTGTCCATATATATAGGGGGTCCCACAGTCCGGAAACAAACCACCAATCAAAAGTGGCCTCACGTTCACTGACCGCTGACCTCGGGCTCTGGTTGGTCATCTTCCTCAGCCCGGTGCACGGACGCGACCAGCCCGCCTGTTCGAGGACCTGAAAGGAAGCGGAAGGGAGTAATGTGGTCAAACAATCTGGCGGCACACTGCATGCTATTACAACGACATCATTCAGGTGGCGCTCTCACAACTAGTGCTTTCCACCTCTCTTCCAGGTTTCGCGGCCGTCACGTATCTGGACCGAGCGCAGGAAGCAACAGCGGAAGTGAACAATGAATAATTGTAAGACGCTTGTTCTGCCGACTTGTACATGGGTTTTGGGCGGGAAGTGCTCCTCGAGGTTGCAAGTTCAGCAAGTCACCTCGTCTGCATTCCAGCGTAAGTCAAAACTTTACAACATTGGTGGCAGCCGATGGCTACACATTTCGGACGTAACTAAGAAAATACCGCTTAATTCTAACTCGTCCACTGGTTTGATGTCAAACGTGTACTTCTGTTCAGAAGATTGCATACGTACTGTTTGCTCTTGTTGTCACTGCATCGTGTTCTAATTTACGATGCGACACTTGTCCAGGTTTGCGCTTGATCCTGCGTTACGATATGTTTACTCGCGTATCTTATGCAGGAAGCTTCACAAAAGCTTAGTGCCCATGCTCCAACAACGATTCAATCGTCGAAAATGTAATAACACTTTCCTGTTTAATTATATCCACATTTGAGGAGAAGCATGCTTTCACGTGTATGACATCGATTTCCCTTATACTTCACTATCGATTCTCCCAAATAACGTAAAATATAACCTTCCAATATTTTCCCCATCAATATTTCGCAATATCCGGCATCAAGTGAGCAATAGTGACCCACTGTGTGAGAAAAAGTACGTCCACGTGCTGAAAACGGATAGTACGAAAGTTAGTCACAGAACTGGTGAGTTGGAAGCCGTATTCACAACCACCCAATTGAGCACACGAATTCGTAGGAAGCGTTTATTCAGCAACACATGCAAACAGAGAGCATGACAACGGTGGTGGTGGAAGGAAAT
>LOND01000593.1:59691-80632 GCA_014220965.1 Paragonimus kellicotti | reverse complement strand
GCTCGCTTGTTATTACGCTCTGTTACCGCTTCGTCTTATTCTTCGTTCGCTCTCACGTTGACCTCGCGGATCGACAATATACTCCTCATTTACTCATTGCGTTATTCTCAACCGATCGTCTTCTGTTCGCTCGATCTTACGGACGAAAGTTATGGTCTACAAAAGGTCTGTGACCAGGCTGTCTGTCTTTATTTATTCCCCTCCAGTTTGTACCCCTTCTGACATTCAAAATTTTCTTCTTAGAAATTGCCAGCCTTCTTCACAAAGACTGACATGACCATTCCAGTCAAGCGCGGTAAATAACAATTATAATATTAACAGTGATAATAATAATTAATATTGTTACTAGTATAGATCTCAACGCATCTGTGGAAAACATTTTTCCCGCTTTGATCTTGACTCATTACTACACCTCAGTATCGTTAAATTGTTGAAACTTGTATTCGCGTAGATTTCTTCATACTTCCCACTATCCGGGCCTTCACGTGCATCCTGGTTTCATTTGCGATTGATCGCTAGGCCAGTACGTGACTGCTGCATTTGGTCTTATCCGCGGGAACACTCAATCTCGGGAAAAGGTTTATTTTGTGGATTCAGTAACGAGACTTGTTATTTTCGTTCACCTAATTTACAACGATTTTCCTGTACCCTGATACCCTATTAATAAAGGACTTGCCTTTGCGATCTTTATCAGTTTTGAATCCAAATCCGCGACTCAGCGGGTTCACTGAGTTTCCGACGCCAATGTTTCAGATCCAATATATCGATAGATGCTACGAGTAGACTAAGCGTTGCTGGAACGCCGATTAGACGTCCGGTATTAACATCCACCGCCGTGTTAGGTCAACATTCTTGTAGATAAGTTTTGGCCCTCAGCGTAGCCATCGATACAACTTCACCGTGGCTGATATCTAGAAGCCGCTAATTGGATTTGATTTTTCCAATAATTTTGACCTACTAATCAACACGTGACGTCGTCGACTAGTCGGCAGTATGACTAACCTCGTCGTCACCGAAAATCGCCGCTGGCAGTATTCAGTTACCCCTGTATGCCACAACGTACCTACAAACAATTACCCCCCTCTCGTCGGACAGCTTCTTACTGTCTTCTGGCGGCCAACCACTTCAGCCTTATCCGCTGATATGGGGCGAACACAGTTTACTGAATACTGACACTGCGGTGCTCATCAACTGCCTTTAGTCAGCACGGAACAAACTGGAACTATCACACGCTGAGTCTCAACCCATGCCCAGGCTTTGCATTATCTGCCCCTCAAAAACCGCCTGGCTCTCGCCTCTCAATATGGTTTCCTCCGAAAAACGGTCGCCCATGTGGCAACAACACACACAGTAAATCCACAGTAGCCCATACGTGCCCGGTAATGAATACTTAGGATATTACGGCTAGCATTGTGACCGCCCGTGGATTCTCCATGGGCGATCTGCTTGATGCTCACCGTCAGGTACCAAGTGTTGCCGAGGGGCTCGCGAAAACAGCAATGAGTATTTCTCTCGGTGTGTTCACATTTCCACGCATAACGTTTGATTTTTGATATGTTGCTGAAGTTTTTCAATAATTTACGAACGATGTCTGTGCCGACAAGCTCCTGGCGATTTCCATCTCCGAAGAAGAGCACCTGGAGAGTCCGCGACAGTTTTATGGTCGATTTGTAGCGTACAACGTTTTCACTAACGAGAACAAGATGGTTTCGGCTGATCACCAGACCAACTCTTGGAAATTTCGTTGATCAGTATGACATTCGGCCGCTGACCGATCGGGCATTGGTGGTGTGCCACTTCCCTCGTAATATTACACTGGCATCTGTCCGTCGTTTCACCTGTATGACTGACCATTACTGCTGATTTATTCCGCATTGCACGCAGCTGACGCACCTATGGACCGACTTACCCCGCTTTCATAACTACAGAAACAACGTTAAATTTTCAACAGTGGCTACTGAAATTGGACGAAAGTCGATGAGCGCAGACCAGTCAAAATTTAATGGACACGCTCTATTCCACGCTATTTAGAAGAGCAACTGTACGATCTTCCACGAAGACGTTGAGCAACGCGTAGCGATCAACCAACGATCCCAAATAGTCAAAACAAGATTGGATCACAATGCTACGGTACTATTGAACAAATTATCAAAATTAATAGATAGACAACCTCAACAGTTTCGATCGACGGATCGTTTTCGGTAATAGAAATACAGTTTGCTGCCAAACAGGCTAAAGATGAACTATAATCACATAATATGTCATTCATACCCAACAGAGTTCTCCTGAGCAGTCAACAAGTTCAAAACAATGGGGACGAGCCGAGCTCCAAAAAAGGTGATGCACGCACCACTCAAGCAAAGTACAATAACCGACAATTGGCTATTCGCACAATTATCAAAATTGACGCGATAAAACAAAAACATTTAGGTCAAGGTCCAGTTAATGGCCAGAAACAGGAGGAGTATAATATATAGCGGTGAATATTTGGTGGGGGAATAGGGTTGGATCGGATTTTCACATGACTGAACTTCGAAAGTCGATACAGTAACCCTCTCAGCTAATTCTTCCGTCTGTACCAAAGACCCACCTGCCATTGCATTGACACTGCATCACTGCGACGTAAGCGCCATCTGCATTGGCACCATGGACGCTTTCGATGTAGCTGTTGGTGATATATTCCAACAGTTTGCTGATGGACTCTGGATGCCGATGTTGACCCTACTGAGACGCCGACTGTTCATGGAAAAGAAACACGTTGCACTTGGCCGCGAGATGTTACCTATATATTCGGCCATGCCCCACTAAATATATGTTTTCCAGGATTGCTAGTTTGTCAGTTCCACTGCTCACGAACTGTCGGTATGCAGCTACCGCAACTAATTCGACTTCAGCTGTTCGTAAGCGAGTTCAAGTTCGAAAGCCAAGGTCGCACGACTCCAACTAGTTTAACAAAATGGATATCCAAAGGATCTCTGATAAAAGTAGCTTGTAGCGTCGCTCTCGGGAGTTACAGAAAGCGCTAAGAACGAAGTAAAATGGTAATCTAACAATATCTCAAGTAAGTGGGGGTCTAGGGACACTTCCTTCTCCCTCCCGACTTCCCCCCTAAAAGATTTCTGTTAAAAAGTATCCAGTTTCCGAACTCTTTAACTTTGTGCGTCTGCAGGGGCCAACTCCATCTAAGGAACATGTGCGAATCACCGCAACCGCTTTCTCTTCGGATGGATTGGGATGTTCTTAATAAGTCATCTTCTGACTTGAAACCTCATCCAAAGTTACGCGGGTGCAAAACAGTCAAACACCTTCCAGTAGCTCGGAGAGCGGGATTGGTTCGAACGGCGTCGATCTTGGACGAGCGAAAGCGGAAATGGGGTCTCACATGGTCGCTGACGTACGCTCAATTGATGATGGAGTACCGGATACTATCTATAAAGACACGCGAAAGGTTGTCACCGTTTACGAACTCCTTCTCCTTACTGAGACTCTCCACAAGCTCTTCTCCGTGCAGTCCCGCCCTTTTTTTACCCAGATGAATGAAAAAGTAGCCTTCAGGAATGTTTATACCGACTATGTGAGCCCTTTACACAAAATATCAGAACTCGGACTGTTTGCCCACGACAACAACCACAAGTTATTGCTCTCACAGAAGCATGGCTTCCCGCAAGAATCAGGGACAGTAAATTGCAGGTGCCCGGATACTCACGATACAGAATGGGCTCTTCAGTGAACGCATGAGGGGCTCTGCTGTCATTTTATTTGGGAAACTTTCGGGTAGGTTACCTACTCCGAAAAATGCGATACACTCTGGTTCCACCTCCAGCTCTCTAATTGTGACACGCTTCTTGTCGACGCCATTTATTGTTCACCGTCAAGCAACGCATCTGACGGCGAGGTTAAAATACCGTCTCTCGTCAGCGAGGCGTTCCTCCCACCGTCTTATCATGAGGGATTTGAACACACCCAAACTTAACGGGGTGTCTACAATACATGGTTACTTTGACCTCGGGTTTTCCGTGTCCCTGGCAATAGTTATCCATTGGAATTACTGGACGCAACGCGTTACACAACTCACCAGATATCGTCAAGTGCAGGCACTCTTTTTACTTGATAAAATCATTACGACTGGATACCAACTGGTGGTACGCGAAGTTAAGAACTTTCTATTCAGGTAGGCGCGTTGTCAGGGAACAACCAGGCCCTCAGAGCTTTCCTTGCCTATATCCGGAGAGAAAACCTCCTTAACCCCCCAAGTGATTGTCGTTGTGTTCAGGGAATATTACTCAGCGTTCGACTATGTGAGTCCGCCAATCTGGCATCCGATTCTTTCTCGGAGAGACTTCCCAACCCCACTCCTGACAGCTGAATCCTCGGTGATGAATTTTCAGTATCTCTTAGTTAAAATCACTCCTCGTAGTGCAATGGGACCAGATGCATTCCGTCCCCACCAAAGCGGTTTTCCATCTGGTGGATCCCCTTAGCAGCCTGGTTAAACAAGCCCTTCGGACCGGCAGTCTTTTGTAGACAGAACAGACAGACAGGCTGAATCACCTGCCACACGCGCATTTGAGACAGGCGATCAACATTCTTTTGTTGGTTATCGGGCAAACAATGCGAGCCGGAAACTATCTCAACATGTGTCATCTTTGAACATTGTTCCTCACATAACCCCTCCTCATCTATGCAACATAATTTTTTCCTGACCGGTCATACACAACCAGTATGTTGATCCTTATGGCTAGTCCGACAGAGACCAAAGACAACGACCACATCTCCAATGTGATATTGTTTGATCTTGTCAAGGCGTTCCACCGTGATTCACACAGTCCTCTTGTACATGCATTCAGAGAGAGAGAGACTCTGCTGCATTACATACTTCCTTGACAGAAATTTCAGAGTGAAAACCGGATCAGACCTATCCTCACCCCCGACCCTCGCTGGATTTCTTCAAAGATCCGTATTTGGTCCGTTGTTGTTTCCGGCATATATCGAAGACCTCCCCGACTCTGTTTCCAGCAACCTTAAGCTTTGTGCTGACGACTAGAAAACCGGAAGTGCTTGCGACCGCAGTGCATTACGGATTGATTTCGATAGTAATGAGTGTTGATCAGATTTACGGAGTCTCCCTACAAACCACAGCAAGTGTGCACAAATGTTGTTTGGAGTCACTCCGGGATCCCATGCGTGACGCATGGTGGACAGAATGCAAAGGATATTGCGGAAGCTGACCTGAAGAAGACCCACGGATTTGGCTGTCATATAGTTTCCCTTTCTCTTATCACCACCAGATGGCCAGTATAAAGGGACTTCAAACTTTTTTGATTGATAAAGAGAGCCTTTCCAAGCGTAGACGAGCGTGCTTGTCAAACGCTTCACAGTCTGTCTAAAACCGCTGCTTGAGTATGCTAATCGAGTGATATTCACTACCTGGAAGAGGAATATACTCACCGCTGAACGTTTCTAGCGTTTAGCTACCGAAATGGTCACCGGCGTGTGGCATTTCTCATACGAGTCGGGTGCTGAAATTTTTCAGTTTCCTCCACTTGAGCTTTGAAGACTCCGCAGTGACCGATTCCATGAACAATTACCTACTTTGGCAAAGCAGTCGCGCAGCAGTTCTATAACTCATTGGCCAGTTACAGCGAAAGGGGTCGCGATAAGATGCCCTACAAGCTTCGGTTTCGGACTTTACTTGAAACATTGGCTGTGACATGGAGCTCGAGGTATGTCTTGGGGTGTGATATTGACCCGATAGATTGTGAGCGCTTGTGTCGCTCTTACAAAAAGGAATCAAATAAAACACCTTTAAACCTAACGCTAGATGCTTTATTTTCCGTCGTTTTATCTAACACAATCCTCGTGCGCCCTGGATAACGTCAGAAGAGATCAAAGCGACTTTTTGGTGACTTTAGAGCAGAGACAAATGGCTGAAGCCGAGTAAGTTTAGTCTGGTAACTCAACAGTCGGGTACCTTGAAATTTGATTCAAATTTTTTCGCTGTCATTGTCTACTCATATTTTTGCCCTATTGGTAACCTGTGCATCAGAAACATTGCATACGATTACTGTTATTCGTTAGAGAACAACATACTAATTCGTTACACATTTAATAATTTGGGTTACACGGTATCAGTTTCTGTATCCGTTTTACATTGAATATCGTATGTTTTTATCGACAACGACCCGTGTTAGATCTAGCAGTGCTGGGACTCAACAAACACCGACTGAGGCGGTAAGCATTTGCGGCCGTTACGGGTGCAAGATGTCCGTACAGAACGGTATGCAGTGCTCCAAGTGCCAGAAGTGGTATCACTTCAAATGCACTGGCCTCAACGAAGACCAATACCAGCAGCTTGCCTCTTGGATTAATCAATTTTATCTGCATGCTCTGCAGACTTGACGACAGCCAGGGCACCGCCCTGCAGCTGACTAGTCACGTACGCACCACAGAAATTACAGCGACGCAGGAAACCAGCGATTGCAAATGCTGGGCACTTCTTCACTACGTATATCCTATTTCTTCCATGGGGAGTAGGGATGGAGGAGTTCCAACGGACTCTGTCTGAAATGAAGTTGGAACTCCAGTCTCTGAATGAGTACATAGCGCTTGCTCTCCCTGGTGTTGCAATCACCAAGAAGGCAGTTGCCCTGTCAACTGCACAAATAGAGGAGGCAGCCGCAAACATGGGAGAGAAGCTCTCAGAGAAAGGAGAGTTGTTTTATGGGGCCGCTTTCCCACAACATCTCCAACTGAGCTAGCCAAGTCAGTCTTAGCTTCTTCATTCTCCCCGGACGTCACCAACCTCGTACTCGCGAGCAGGCTGCGCGCCAAGACAACCAAAATGTTACTTGGACTTTGGTAACCTTTCCAGCATGTTCAGCCCCGAGGCAGTAGTCAGGAAAACCGTGGTTTCGGAGCCCGCCAACACCCACCTGGGAGGCATGTGTTTTGACCGCTGTCGGCAAGAGAATGTGAGACGCAAACAGCGAACGAAGACTAAGTCACAAATCACGGCCGACCGGAGGCTAAAACTGGAAACTAAGGTCATAATACCTGCTCCAGTAGTATCCACTCAGGCCTATGTGCCAGTAGTGGGGAGCGGGGATGCCGCTTCTGTAGTCGCTGTTCCAAGGACCGACGCCCCAATCACTAACACGAATATTGAAAACATCAAAACAGCAAAAAAACAGTTTTCCAAGTAACCTGTCTCTAAACCCACCGAAAGTCCCGTACAAATTTCTTTCTCACAATAATTCGGAACGATAGCAGATTGTTGAGGCCGCCGCCTCTTATTCAAAAGGAATTTCCTCGGACCGTCCCAGTGTGTATTTCTAACAGTGACTTTTATATAACCGCGTACACTGCCCTCATTCTGACCCTACACCCTGCAACAGAAAAGGCTAAGTTTTCCTTGCGTATTAACCCCCAAACACCCTCCCAAAAAGCCCAATTTAGCAGGGGGACAAAGGTCGCAGGTTGTGACACCAAGAATGTTGATCAAACATTTTGTAGGGTATCTGAAGTACGCACAGGCGGTGATGTCGCGCCCGCAGACTCAAAGGAAGGTCGCCGAAACAATTTAGTAGTACAGACCGATTTCAACCCTACCACTCTCCCGAATTCCATATTTTCGTCCCCAAGTTTTTCCTCGCATTCTACTTTTCCTCTCGCGAAATCAACTGAGTAATTGGCTCATACTCGACTGCTTATTACGGATGACTTTATTGCACCTCAAGATAAACTGGGCAACAGTTTCTCACCAGGTATGTGAAAGCGGATTCTCGACTTCCTTACTGACGTTGATACGACGGAGAGCGTGGACACAGCATGTCAACGCCCCGACGCGGCATCGTCCTGGTCAGAGTCCCTCTCTGCTTGACCTAGTCATCACTAATGAGAGCCACCTGGTAGACAGAGTGATCATCAAGCCACCACTTGGTCACAGTGACCACTCTGCTCACCTTTGATCTTATCTGTTACTGGTTACAACAACCAGTAAAAAAGTCCACAGTTCGAAATTTTAACCAGGCTGATTTTAACGGTCTGAGAAGCTACCTAGGGTCACTTCTTGATTATGACTCCGTGGACCAGAACTACTACGCATTTAAAAGCGCGATTGAGAAAGCAGACGACTTATTTGTACCGCACAAACTGTGCACTTTCTCTTATCGGCCACCTCTTCCGCGCAGAATACGTCGTCTCCTCGATGAACGTTCCTCATTTATACGCGAAGCATAAGCTTACGGGAAGCTCGGAGGACCTAGGTGCGTTCCACATTGTTCGAAATAGGTGTAGGCGGGAAATCCGTGAACACACCAAACTCGTACAAGAAAAGGTCCTCCTCAGAGCCCGCGGGAACAAAAACTTTTATTCAAAGCATATGCGATGACTAAGAAATGAAAAGACCCCCCGCTCTTTTTTGCGACTGCCGACGAGGAGACCTCCTCTGACTCCCTAGTTGTGGCCGAGTCACCCATAGAGTGTAACTTGACAGTCTACAACGTTGCACCGCCGAATTGACACCCTATCGTATCTCTGCAGTACTTCAGGCAACCACCCGTTACCACTGAGTTTTCTGTGCTAGATGTTGAAGACCTTTTATTCAAGGTTAATTCATACAGTGCAATGGGTCCTGACAAGATCCATCCCAGGATTCTCAAGGAAGCAGCTGCTAGTCTGATAGAACCCGCTTGTAAAACGTTTGAACTGATACTCCAGACTGGCATTCTCCTTGATGCATGGAAAAAGGCAACGGTCACGCCCATATTTAAAGCGGGCGACCGGCACTCTCCGGCTAGCTATCGGCCAATCAGCCTTACTAGCATTCCATGCAAAATAATGGAGCGCTTATTAAAGCGTGCCATCCTCAACCACTTCTTATCCAACCATCTTTTTCTTCACCCAGCATGGCTTCCTTCCTAACCGGTCATGCATAACAAATATGCTTATTTTCATGGATAGTCTGACGGAGGCCAAAGACAATGGCCTCATTTCAAATGCTGTCTTACTTGACTTCGCCCCCTGAAAGGCAAACCGGAAGACCATATTATCTAAGAAGAGGTTTTCGCTGGATTGCCTCTTTTCTCGATAATAGAACTTTTAGAGTTAAAACCGGATCAGATCTCTCATCTCCCTCTTTCATTTCTGTGGGAGTTCCTCAAGGGTCAGTGCTAGGTCCTCTGTTATTCCTGATCTACATCAACGACCTTCCGGAGAATATTTCCAGCAACGCCCTCCTATATGCCGATGACCTAAAAATTTGGAATGCCACTGATCCCAGTGCATTACAGATTGATCTTGACGCGATTAAGCGCTGGTCGGACGATTGGAGTCTCCCACTAAATGACAATAAGTGCGCACATATGTCACTCGGTGGAGATTCTGGCAATGTCTTCGTGATTCATAGTGCATTCGGCACAGTAGATATGAAAATCGATCTGAAGAAAGATCTGGGCATCTGGTTGTCGTCTAACTTATCTTTCGCGTATCACCATGAGATGGCGGCAAAAAGGGATTTGCCGCTCTTAGGATGATAAGCGCACTTTCCCCGCATAGACAAGAAAGCGTTTCAAACGCTTTCACGGGTTTATATAAGACCGCTCCTCGAGTATGCTAATCAGGTCGTGTATACCGGCCTGAAGAAAGACACATTAGCTGTTGAGCGTGTCCAGCGCGCGGCTACCAAACTAGTCACGGGCTTGAGAAATGTCGCGTACGAGTCTCGACTTGAAATTCTTGATTTGTATCCTCCTTAGACCTCCCTTAGGCGGCAGTTCTTTTCTTACAGGGTTATTAACCTTTGGAACAGTCTTTTTTCTGAGGTCGTTAGCAGCGCTTCTAGAGATCGCTTTAAAGCATTACTTGATTCTCATTTACGAAAAAACCATTATTCAAGTAACCTTACTCTGTTCTTGGTATTTACTGTAATCCCCAAGAGCGGTGCTACACCCTGTTTTCAATGATTGCATTTCAGATCAACAGAGCCCGCTTGACACTGAGCAAGAAAAACCGACTGGATCCGGGTACCTTGGGCCTCTGCCTCGAACCCGTGTATCAATCGCTGAATCGCTGAATACTGCTTTGGCTTGCCTCCATGTTCAGGATGAGGTCCCAAACTGTTCCCACAGAATAGGCCTTGCTTCTGCAGACAATGCAACTGCCATTCGATTATACGTGCTCCAACTGGGCTACATTGGATCTTCATTATTACTTCCAAAAACGCGAGCAACGTCGTTCGTTAATTTTTTCGATGATTCTTTAAAACACGTGAGATTGTACGATTAAATTCTCAATGGCGATTGGTGGGTTTCGTCCTTGTGTTACCGGTGTCGAGGTCGTCCGTGCTCTCCGTGGGCTTGCCCATTACCAACAGTGTGTAATTGGCTTTATTGTTTACCGGAAATAGCATTTTGTGGTCCTGTTTTGTAACGTGCGTCTGCAGAAGGTCTGGTGAGTAAGGCGGCGATTCGAAGTTGAAAAGCGATTTCTGAGAGTTAGTTTCGATAGGGTTCAATGGGTGATGGACGGAAGTAGAAAGCCGCGGCTTTTGATGGTTCCGTTTCTCCAGGCGAAGAATCTCTGTGCCAGAGGGATAGTTACACGTCGCAACTTTTCTTGATTGTATCAAAGGCTAAAATGGAGAATAAATGAATGCACGCCTACTTTTATTGCACACATAGCTGGGTTAATATGCATAATTAAGTGCGAGCTATTTGACAGACAAACACACACTCGTGGTTGTGCGCAGAAGATTATGCTTCGGCCCCGGCCCAGTGTTAGAATGACGATCCGTACAAATGTTGAACGTACTCACTGTCGTAGCACTCAGAATATATTGTGGCAGAGTTCCAGGCTTGGCAGACCTGTCATCATCGTCATAGACAGCAATACATCAGTGGTTCACACTGATGCTTAACTGCCACACAACCACGGAGAAAAAAAAAGAAAAAAAGAAGAAAAAAACCTATATAGGAAGAAAAGAAGAAGAGAGGGGAGGGAAGTGGACCTAACTACTAAAAATAGCTACGTCTATATTCAAACATACAACATCAAGGCGCCTACACCTTGCAAACAAACAACCGAGCTGTAAGTGAAAGTAAGGCGTCATCAGCGAGACAGCTTCCTTACGGCTTTCCACTGCCCCGCATCATTGCAGACCCAAACCGAGAAGAAAGTTGTGTATTAGCTCAAGTCTGCTGTACTGACTTTAGTTTCAAGGAATGCCCTCTGAGTGAGCTAGTATCCGCAGAAGTGAGCAGGGATCTACACGGATGGTTAGGGGTCCTCAGAATCATGTACGCCAATATTAGGTCACCTCTCTATTTGCGGTATACCAGAGAGAGGGGATTTGGGGTTTTGCACTCAACTCACCAGCTGCTTTCGTCGCGCGCCTCTGAACAGTTTCCAAAATTAAGTTTGTCCTTCTGTAAGTGAGGAGGCCAAACAAGGGTCCCTTGCTCGAGGTGAGGACGAATAAAGCTGTTGTACAGGTTATTGAAACATGATCGCTCAAATTTTCCAAACATACGCTTCAGAAGCGCTAGTACGCTATAGGCTTTCTTGGCGCTCGCCTCAGTATTGGGAGAACTCGAGAGGTTGTGTCACAACAGTGCCAAGGTCTTTTTCTCTGTCCGTGACTTGGAGCCGGTACTCCGCCGAGGGAGTAAGGGAAATTGTGCTTATGTCTGATATGCATAACTTTGCACTTGCTGGTATTGAACTCGATGGAGTTTGATTTAGACCATTTGTAAAGGGCACTAATATCAGCCTGCAGGGCGCTCGCGTCAGAGCTGTTACGCACAACACGCCAGATTTTGATATCGGCAAACAGCAGCAGTGGAGACGATACTTCAGATGGCAGATCGTTGATGAAGATAGAGAAGAGTAGTGGCCCCAGGATGGAGCCCTGTGGGACTCCGCTGGGGCTGAGTCTGGCAGATGATACGGAGGAACCCACCCGCACACGATAGGAACGGTTTGATAAGTAAGATTCGAGCCAGCGGAGAAGGTTACCCTTGACACCACAACGGTGGAGCTTGTCGAGTAAAACAGAATGATTCACTCGGTCAAAAGCCTTGGCAAAGTCGAGGTAAATAGCATCGACCCCTCTCCTCTGTCGGCAGCAGTGGTCCACTGGTCTACAGTTAACAGCAAATTTGTAGTGCATGAGCGGCCGCGGGCTACAGAAGAAAGCTTGTGTTAAAAGATGCCTAGATAAGTGAATCGTGGACTAACGCTTCAAGGACCTTGGACACACAGGATAGGAGGGCAATCGGGCGATAGTTGCAAGGCTGACTTCGCTGTCCACCTTTGAAGATGGGAGTGATATTCGCAGATTTCCAGCTTTCGGGCACCGTTCCTACAGCAATTGACTGTGTAAACAGGATGCTTAGCGGGACAGCTAACTGTGCAGCCCCATGGGCAAGGACTAGAGGGGATATACAGTCTGGCCCGGGAGATGTGATTTTAATCCCCGCAGCTTCATTAGCACAGCATCCCGCTGGTATCTACTGTGGAGATTTCTCCAGAAGTGGTAACGCTTTCTGTTACGGGGCAGTTAGGTACGCTGTTAGTAAACACAGTGCTGTAGAAGTCAGCCAGAACTTCGGAAGCTTCGCCGTCTGAGCTAGTAAGCCCTCGCGGGCCGGCTAGCTGGGGCACGCCAGCTTTGGCTTTACGGGTTTTTGAGACAAATTTATACAGGCTTTTAGGATCACTGACGAAGCGCTGGGTTAAACGTCGCTGGAAATCTAGTCGATCTTCCCTGACCAGTTTGGTGCATCGGTTTCGAAGTTGTGCATAGAGATGACGATCATCTAGATCCCCTGACATTCTAAACCGGGTCCATGCTAGACGTTTACAGTTGATCATTTTTAACGTTCGGGACCGCAATCGCTGTTGCGGTTTCCGGCGGGTTGTGGGTAGAATGGTGTTGAGCAAATGGTAGCGAATGGTATTAGTAAAATGGTCACACATTTCCTCAACAGACAAGTGATGAGTTAAATTAATCCCACGATGCATCCACTTTAACTCTTCGGAACTTCCATTTTTGGAATGTTTGCTTTAGCAATAAGCCCAGTATTACATATGAAGTCGAAAGTTACTACAGCGTGGTCACTCAAGCCGAGCGAAGCGTTTACTAGTAAATTGTCTATTATTAGTTCTTCATCACTGAAGACGTAATGTAAACGGGAAATGAACGTGGCTCTCGCGCCATTTTGCACAGTCATGTTCGGTAAGGCCAGCAGCTGCAACTGCGGCTAGAAATGTTGCAGGCATTGCATCAACAGGGCCTTTGTACGAATAGCATTGGAAGTTAATTTGTGGCAGGTTAAAGTCTCCCATTATTAGGATATGTGAGTATCCTAGGGAGGGGATACAGTTGAGTCCGGACAAGATTGCCTCGTCGCGGTCGAAGCAAAGGCAGGAGGGCGGATAGATTACATCAGCTAACAATCTGTCAGAGTTGGAGCACCAGACGGATTCAGGAATGGTAGTGAGCACTGAGTGAGATAGGGGAGTAGCCCGGAGGAAGTTGTGGGACATTAAAGGGCAACAAGTGTCTCTAAGCCTTATTCCATCATTTCGAAAGAGCATGTCTGCTATATCAAACTCGGGATCACGATGATTTTATGAAAGCCAGGGTTCAGTAATTCCGACAATAAAGCATTTGCGAAGAGTTCGCCTAGTTTGCTGGTCAGACTTTGGGCGTTAGTATAAGCATATTTGACAGAATTTACTCTGAATGAGTGCAGGTTGCCGGAATCGGTAATTGACTGGATTTTTCCGGGGACGCTGGACGCATCAGCTGGGTTATCGCCGACTCTGACTGAGCCGGCTGGTAGACGTTTTTTTGAGACTGCATGTCAACTAAAGGAATGACTAACCGAGCAGCTCGTGCTAGGTAATCAGCTCGCAACTTCTCGCGTTCGTCTTTGGAACGATCGGGTGGAAGGTTATGCCTCCTGGGATTCGATGGCGCTCGTGGCGGAAACGCTCCAGTATATATGCAGCTTTCTCAGGTGCAGTCACAGTAATCTTCAAGAGCCGTGGTAGGGAATCAGCTGGGGTCAGGCTAGAGCGCGGGATGCGCATTATGTTCTGCAGAAGCACATTTTCTAGCTTTAGGGCAGACGCAAGAAATTTCCATTGTTAATATCGTGAGCGGTGTTGTCCCCACATATATCAGGCACATTTCTGATAATTACGTTGCGGGAACGGTCAACAGCGACCGCATTTTTCGTGGCTTGGTTTCTCCGTTGTCGCTCAGTCCAAGGTATGTCAGGATAAATTGAGGCGCCGCCAAAGGGGCGCAGTTTGAAGGCTGCTAGGAGAACCGCCTCGGTTTCCAGGGCACTTGCAAGGGTAACCCGTACCAACCTCGGTTTGTTTACATGCGGTGAGTCAGGCTTCCTTGCGAGACGGGTAATGGAGATCGGACATGGAGGTTTGATTTGCATTTGAACACAGAGGGCGAGCCAAAGTTCGCGGTCATGTTCATCGCGTAGTTGGAGAGACGAGTCGAGGCACTCCGGAAGGTCCTGCACTACAACGGAGTCTAACCGGGCAGCAGAATGTTTGGTTTTTGCGACAGGCATGCTAGTACCTATTGAACGTGACGATTCCTGGGCACCGGCCACCACTGACGCATACGGTCTTTTTTCACCACGGATTGCATTCAGAGGGTTGTCACATCCGGAGTAGGAGTGGTGCTCGCTGGCGTTGGCAGCGATGTTATGAAGTATGGATCTATTACACGCTGGCTCGCCAGCTGCGGCTGTCGAAGTGCCAGTGGTGTCTGCTTGACCAGCAAATAGCTTCCCAGAGGAACGACAGCTGTCGCAGTTGAGTTGAATGCAGTCCAGATTGGCTGCACTAAGTGCGTGGTACAGCTCTGGAGAGGAACCAGGGCAGGAAATATGAAACCACCTATTACAGCCAAAGCATTGTAGCGCATGGTCCTTTACGCGGACAAATTTGGTGCACAAGCGGCAAATGGATCGTTTGACCATTTGCAACAAAGGCAAGTCGCTGCAGCCAGGAGATAGGAAGCAATCTATGACAGCATCTAAATGATGCTACACGACACTGACAGTGTAGTATACAGTTACACAAGAGAAGAAAAAGTCGCGGTAAAAGGACATGTAAAAAGGGATTACGTCTATAGTTAACTACTAGACTTTTACAGAACCAAAACAAAAAAGGGTAACGCTTATCTTCAAATCCAAATCACACTAAGCCATAATTCCGGATAAAGGATAGTTATGTAACGGATGAAATGGTACAAATAATGTTGTTGACTTATGTAAGAAAATAACATTTTCTGCCAAATGGTGTTTGGATTTCTTTCAGTGGTATGTGTCGTATGTTGTTGGCTATAGTCGCAGGACCGTTGTCTGTGAGTCTGGTAGATTGAAAACCGCGCATGAAGCCCTTTGTAGGCTTTTGGACGTGAAATAAGCGTGAATTGACTACACCAGTGTACTGGTGTCGGCTCAAACCGCGTGTTCCATAATGGAGTCCATTGATCATATTTTGCTCCTATTCGGGGATCTCTTTCTCCCTATATAAGTTTCTTTCCCCTTTGTTCTTCTCCGTGGTTGTGTGGCAGTCAAGCATCAGTGTGAACCACTGATGTATTGCTGTCTATGATGATGATGATTCGGAGATCGCTATAAATGAACTACTGCTCTGCTTTCCATTCTCCACTCAGTTCAGTGGGTTCGCCCCAAGGTTTGATCCTTGGTTGTTGGTATTCCTATTTCATGCTAGTAACCCTTCAGAAGTGATCTCCGGCAATTCCACACTATATGTAGATGTAAAATTAGGAGCCCTCGATTCCAGCGCTCCTTCTGCTGTCTGCGATGCTGTCAAGCGTTAGTCATAGGAACGGTGTCTTCCAATCAATAACGACAAATGTGCGCGCGTATTTTCTGACGGAGATTCTGTCACTGTTCGAAATACACCGCTGTAAAGATCGTCGGAGCGAATGTCTTGCAATACCTAGGAATGTGACTGCCGTCAAACTAATCTCTCTCGTATCGTCTTAAAATGGCGGTAAAGAAAGGTTGTGCTGTATGGAGCATACAAACAGAAGGCTCACCCTATCGACCTGAAAGCTTTCAAACGCTTTATTACGTTTATGTCCGGTCGCTGCTTGAATACCCCAACTATGTAGCATATAGTGACCGTTAAGATGACAGATGCGTTGGAACGTGTCCAGTATGCAGTGCTAGACCTTCAAAACGTTACGTGAGAGTCTCGACTGACGTGAATTGAAATGAGAGTTTTCTAGGAAGACGCCTGGTCGTAAAGGTAAATGAGTGGTATCGTCCAGTGGCGGAAGTGTGAAGCCGGGCTTTTGAGTGTTCCGTGTCCAAAAGGTGTGAATCGCGTGGTCGGGGATGATGAATTTGAGGGTCGATATCGGGCCAATCAAGCATTTGAATCATATACAGAATCCGCAGAGATAAGATCTAGCAGAGGGCTCCAAAGCTTGCAACCACAGCGAAGAGAGGCTATACCGACATTCTACTCGACTATGGTGAATATCTACTATGAAACCACTATTGCGTGTTACCTACCACTCCCTGTTCCCGTACTTCGCCTACCTAGTTGAAGTAACTGCATCGTCTAAGACTGTAATGGAAGAGGCCTTATAAAAATGCTTTGGTGTTAGGGAAGCCTTACTGGCTGAGATATACACCGATGTTAGTGCTGTTCTCAGTTCCTTTTACTTCCACATCAGATTTGCTATTTCCTGAGAAGGCCCTTATCCATTTTGGAGATCTGGTGTTAAGCTGCGGGCTCTCAGTTTTAGAAAGGAAGTCCCGTGGTTTACTGATTCGGGGACCTTCCTCAGGTCGAAATATCAGACCTCAATCTTTTCCTTTTTATCTAGCTATTTCTACAAACCATCCCGTTTACGATTAAGTATTAGACTATCCTATTCATGACCATTCCCTCGATAAATCCGACGTGAGGTTTACTGGTCTCCTCTGGTCCTCCCTTTCATTCTTCAACTTTTCTTTAAGACTTTCAAAGGTTTCAAATTTCCACAACGTTTTCCATGCCCTGGTGGGTGAAGATCAGGAATGCCGAGGTAGTATCCTTACTGAACGTTCAGAAAGTCTACCACTGTCTCAGTGCATTGCTTACGTTCCATCCTGTTTGTCTCGGCCATTGGTAGGTTGGTGAATGTGAAGAGGTGGAGTCTTCCTGGGTCTTGGGTTAAAATGAACCTACTGGTGCCTCACTGGTTGATTGTAAGGGACGAATGGCCAGCCGATTAAGCTCGTCTCGTTGCTCCGCTGATATAGCCCCGTGGTGAAGTGCGCAAGTGGTCTCGGTTAATCGGTGCCCCGATAGGGACGCTCTCAATCTACTAAGAGCCAGTGGGGCGCACACTTGGAAGAGTGGAATGGAGACCCGGATACATGGGCTGGCACTTGTTCATAGACAAAAGTTGACTGATAGAAAAAAGTACGGTTTGCACTGTTTTGTCGGCCTAGAACGGGCATACTGTGAAATAGTCGTAAATTAACAGTTTACCTCCAGTTAAGCGAATCCAGTGGCGACAACCAGTGTCAACCTAGTTCATGCTGGATACCTCTTCAAGTATTGTGGTTCAAGAGCTTTTGGTGTAGGTTATCGCGAGAGGGGTGCATGGGACACGTGGAACCTAAGTAAATACGACTCGTTAAGTGGGAGGGGGTACTTGTTGCATCAATTATTGTCTGTGGGAGAGAGTTGCAATGTTCATAGTCTCCTACGATGAAGGCAGTCCGAAGGCGGCCGGTCCCGTAGATGACCTTTTTTCGAACGTATGCATTAGCAGGTAAGTGTGCAGTGGAGTAACTTTTAGTAAACACAAGCGCAGACAACAACAAGTGAAAAGAGATGCCTAGATTAATACTTTACTAACCTTATCAACTTGAGAGGAAAGGAGGAACCGGTAACTTGCGAATATACGAATGGGATCCATGGTATGTTTACAGAAATAGACAACAGATGCTGCGGTGAAAATCCATGTTCTTTCCGGCTTTTTAAGTGTTTGCGTGTATGTGTTTGTCTGACGAGATTCGTCACACCAAAGGAAGCTAACATTATTCATTAAGACATGGATCAGATGTGATTTCATATGTGGAAATTACATATTTTCAAAACGGCACAATTATTTTAAGTCTCGCGCTTCCTTAGGTCATAGGTCGTTGCTCTCAGATGATATTTCAGAATATCATCTAAGCCGTCTAGCACTTTTGCTGGAATGAAAGTGTTCATAGTTGCTCACACCCGATGGGTGCGACGACTTAAATTCACGGAGTTTTCTTTCTTCTGTTGCAGAATACTCATAATATTGCGCTTCACTACTGGGAGAAAGATATCGGACAGTTTCTTTTCTATCGCTAAGAAGGCGAGTCAATGAGTACTCGGGATTACAACGAGGTAGCTTCACTTCTCTTTTTACGGATCGTGTTTAGACGAGCATATGCAACCCCTCATGCACATTTGTTCGATAACGTACTCTGACATGGTTTGCTGCTGTACGTAACTAACTGCTGGTGAAGCATAGCATTTGTGGCTGTGCACAATAGAGACCCCTTTGCGTGTAAGGCGTCCAGTTTAACACCCTCGTTGGTTGACATTTAAATTTTCTGATCTCAGTCACTGGGTTATAGGTTGCCATACAGTCGCATTCACCTGTCCAACTTGACTGTTTGTCTAAGGATTATAAGCACTTGTTCAGCCCGGTGTCTTCCCTGTACGCAATATTCTTCAGTTCGTGTGACGTGGGAACTAGATCACCTTTCGGATACACATACGACGTACTAAGGAGCACAAACAGTTGACAGGAACAGTTGAAAACTGTTGGTGTCACGCCGGAGAATGCACAAGAAAAGGTATCGCGACTATTCCACAGTCACGATCAGTAGATGTCGGTTCTGTATATCAGAGAGGAGCGGTTCTTTAAAAGCAACACTGAGCCGTCCGAAAATTTGTGTGGATTTTATGAACCGGTTGCTAAGTGGTTCTCAAAGCATATGCTTCAATTCGACACACGTTCAATATCGGGAGGTCACAATTTTTAGTTCCCCAGTTGAAAATGGAAGGTTCTTTGGATGCATGATCTGTGCCATACGAGCAACTCAGAGGTAGTTTTCTCTTCCTGGTCTATATTTTGCGTCGTAATGAAGATAGGTCCGTTATGTTCACCACCGCTGTATCCTTTCCGTTTTTCAAGTTGCCATTATGCTTATCGCCGTATAGACCTCTGGTCAGCAACGGAATTAAGTCTCTGTTTAAAAAAGCGACGCCACTTTTGTACATCTAAAACTGTACGCGTTTCCTTTTTGATGGAGGACTGACGTGTTTCACCTGGGAGAAGCGCCTTGGAGAAAGAAACTATCGGCCTTCTACTTTGGTTGATATTACCTGAAGTTGCAATGCCAAATGCACTTGTCTCAACCGATAACGACGTCTCTTGTCAGTTAATGGTCGCGGCTGTTTTTCTAGCTCCTGACTCAAACTGTCAGATGGGACCTTCCGGGGTTTCGGCAGGGAGACCAGTTTCGCCGTGCACCAGAGGATGGGCTTCACCGAGTAAATTTAGGACCTAGTGCGAGTAATGCGCGAACATGTCCACAATCCATTGTTTTGACTTCAAATCCCCTGGTTTGAAATCATCATCATCATCATAGCAGCCATGAGCCTGACCAAAAGGTACTGTGGCTCGGGCTGCCGCTCACCTCAACAGTGACGTGGAATATCCTAGAAGAAAACGTTACTAAGAAGGTTGAAAATTAATAGAAGTCTAAGCGGAAGAACTAGAAATGGTATGGACGCCGTCGATCGCGACACGCTGCCATCTCGGATAGCGTCTCTAACCAGCGGTTTGAGTGATCACGAGGACCCCATCCAGGCAGGCGACACCTACCAAAGTCAGATACGTGAAGAACAGTCAGGAGGGTGCGTTGACCACATTTTTACCTTGCGACGGATCTTGGAACATCGGCACTCTTATAGGCAGCCGACGGTCGTGGTCTTTTGGACCTGAAGGCTGCTTTCGATTCAGTTGCTCGTAACGTTCTCTGGAACTGTCTTCTTCGCAAGGTGTTGAGCTTCTTCCTGGCGCTCGGTTGACCGATCTGGAGTATGCGGACGACATTGTCTTACTTAGCCCCTCTGCCGAAGACATGCAGACCATGCTGAACAAGGTGAGTGACCGGGCTGGTTTGTATGGAATGCGCTTCGCACCTTCAAAGTGCAAAGTGTTACTTCAAGACTGGGGCATTTCCACTCCTACTTTCTTTATTGCAGGTAATCCGCTTGAGACTGTGGACAGTTTCACCTACTTGGGTAGCACTATCTCGTCAGCTTGTAATATTGCTGATGAGATATCAACGAGGATAGCAAAGGCACGAGTTGCCTTTGCCAACCTGCGTCATCTGTGGCGTCGAAAAGACGTTCGATTGTCGCTGAAAGGAAGAGTATATAATGCTTGTGTGCGTTCTGTTTTGCTCTATGGTTCGGAGACGTGGCCTGTTCGCAAGGAAGATATCAACAAGCTTGCTGTATTTGACCATCGTTGTCTCCGCCAATTAGCCCACATTAAGTGGACTGATCGCGTGAGCAATGCGGCAGTTCGCCGGCGCGTATTCCGGAACGCTCGGGATGCGCGATCGATCGGTCAACTACTCACGTTGCACAGCCTGCGATGGTTAGGTCACGTACTCCGTATGCCAGCTGATCGTTTACCGTACCGGGCATTATATACTGAGACCACCAACAGTTGGGTGAAACCACGTGGTGGTCAAGCGACAACGTGGTCACGAAATATGAAGACCTGACTGCTCCACTGAGCAAACTTTGTAGGTGTCGCCTGCCTGGATATGGTCCTCGTGATCACTCAAACCGTTGGTTAGAGACACCATCCGCGATGGCA
>LOND01000593.1:44163-59591 GCA_014220965.1 Paragonimus kellicotti | reverse complement strand
CCAGACCAGAGTAAAAAAAACTCGGGAGTGAAGACGTATCGAAAGATATTCACACTGATGCTTAACTGCCACACAACCAGGAGGATGGGAAAAAAACATCAGAGAAAAACAGAGGAAGGGAGGGGAAGTGGACCTAACTACTAAAAATAGCTACGTCTATATTCAAACATACAACATCAAGGCGCCTACACCTTGCAAACAAACAACCGAGCTGTGAGTGAAAGTAAGGCGTCATCAGCGAGACAGCTTCCTTACGGCTTTCACTGCCCCGCATCATTAAGTGCACTCACTTCACAGACAACTCGGCCACAACGACAACATTCACGCCACTGAGCTCGATTAGCCGCCATCTCACCTAACGTCTCAAGCCACCGACTCTGTGAGTCGCGAGGGCCCCAGCCCGGGAGACGAACCCGACCTACAGTAGCCAACCCCTTCGTAAACGATTTCATTTGTCTACGCCAGGTCATCATCTGTCCACCTCGCACCTTGCGCCAGTCAGCCGCAGCGTCCGCAAACAGGGCTCGGTGTGGCAAGCGACTATCTGGCATCCTTAGTACATGACCCAACCATCTAAGTCTGTGCAAATGTAGCGACTGAACAAGAGAACTCGTTTGACAATCAGTGCCAAACACCCGCTTCCTAACCTCCTCGTTGCTTACTCGCTGGTGCCACCCGATACGAGCGATTGAACGCAGACATCGGTGGTCAAATACCTGGAGACGGTTCACGTCCTCTACCCTGAGTGGCCAGGTTTCGCTGCCGTAAAGTAATACAGCCCTCACTGTTGTC
This sequence comes from Paragonimus kellicotti, assembly GCA_014220965.1. Lineage (NCBI taxonomy): Eukaryota > Metazoa > Platyhelminthes > Trematoda > Plagiorchiida > Troglotrematidae > Paragonimus > Paragonimus kellicotti. Next base: position 58,799 of record LOND01000593.1, on the reverse strand, counting down.
TGATATACGCGACCCTTAAGCTTCAGAGAAATACCTCTCTGTCGCCATAGGTGTCTCAGATTAGCGAACACCGCCCTAGCCTTGGAAATACGCGCTTCTATTTCATTCCCTACACCTCCGCGCCGCCGCTGATGCAGCTTCCCAGGTATACAAACCGGTCAACAATCTCCATGACTTCATTATCTAACATTAAATCTACGTAACCACAGCAATCTTGCAGAAGCACTTTGCATTTTGAGGCTGCAAAGCGCATTCCGAAGTACTTAGCAGAACGCGAAATAGCGTCCAGTGTTGTTTGTGCCGCTTGAAAGTTGTCAAACAGCAATACCTTATCGTCAGCATAATCAAGATCAGTCAGTCTTTCACCAGGTAGGAGGTCCACGCCGGCATCATTTGAGTGCCGCAGACAGTCCTCCATTATTTCGTCTATGACGAAATTGAACAAAAATGGCGAAAGGGACAGCCTTGACGTACGCCGCTCCTGGTGCTGAAACTGTCAGACAGTTCACCGTAAACCCTAACCTGAGCTGAAGTATGGGAATAAAGCGCCGACAGTATGTTCACATACTTAGTCGGTACACCCCTACGTCTAAGCGACTCTAAAAGTGTAGATCGGTCTACCGAATCAAACGCACCTTTATAGTCGAGGAATATGGCGATTGTTGGCCGGCGGTACACATGACGCTGCTCCAGAATTTGGCGAAGGGTAAAAATGTGATCTATACAACCCCGCCCAGGGCGAAAACCCAGCCTGTTCTTCCCTAATGTTTACTTCCCGAACTGCAGTGAGTCGACGAAGTATAATTGATGCTAGAACCCTTGAAATGACTGGGGTCAAACTAATCCCTCTATGGTTTTCGCAAGAGCCCCGGGCTCCTTTCTTAAATATGGGAACTATTATCGAGTGACCCCAGCACGGAGGGATGGTCTCCGTCGTCCACACAAGTTGAAACAACTGAGTCAATGCCTCTACTAACGCCTCTCCACCTTCTTTGAAAAGTGCCGGCACGAGATCATCTGGGCCAGCAGCCCTATTACGATTGAGAGCCGAAAGGCAATTGCGAACCTCAAAATTCGGGCAGTGAGGTGGTTCTTCCAAAATCTACGGACTCGCAGGTAGCTTACATCACAAGTTTGTGGCGGCAACACAATAGAAGCAGGGAGCCAACTAAATTGACCCTCAAAGTGTTCCGCCCAACGCTCTAACCTTCTGGACTTCCATTTACAGACTTAGCATCGTACCATCTAGCCTCGCTGAACAGGTTCACTCACCGACGGTCGCCTGGGACGGGTGACGCGGCCATTCAGCTTAAAACAGATATTACGATGTTTCCCTGAGGCAAGATGTCGGTCTTTACAGCTACAAAGTAACAGACTTGCTCCAATCAGGGAACTGTTGTTTATTCGGATCAGCAGCGTAAAAACTATCGTGAAAGCTTATAGGTCTTGGAGATCAAAGATGGAGGATCTGTTACAGCAAGTTGTGGTGAATATCAACGACATGCCACAAAAGGAAGGATGGATGATTAACTACAAAACAGACAACCGAATAATCCGCCTATACATATGCATTTGACATATGAGTCTCGACTCTAGGAGAAAACGATCAGCCCTTATTCGCAAACCCGAGTCTGACACCGCTATCTTCACGAGGTGGTCGGGCTTGTGTGCTGTTTCGATCCGGCGGGCTATGCTAACTAGGACTCCGGTCCTTCCAGGTTCAACCCTGCCAGAACAGGTCAAAGGGTAGCAGAGTTCAGAACGAAAAGCAGTTTGACTCATTGGATTGTATATCGCACTACTGACCGCGTAGGAGTGCTTAGGTAGTGAGGCACGATCCTATGGGCATACAGCAGAACTATTTTTATAGTTGCGGCACTGCTGTCTTCCGTATCAGGGAAGAAAGGGGCAGATTGGAAAAGAATACCCTCAAAAACAAAGAGCAACTCCGATCGCCCGACGGTTGACCGTGACCGCCGGCGTATTATCCAATACGGCCGAAAAACATCTGATATTACACAAAAGCCCGATGTAGCTTCGATTACATCCACTGCGCGCAGCAGTGCTCAGAATCAGACATCAATGTCTTATTCACTGCGCCCTCGGGCTAGGCAAGCCCCTCACTGCCAAGTGAGTCAGACTTTTGAGTCATTGGCTCCGGGTGGGGTCTCCCTCGAGAAAACCCCCTTCAGCAGTACCAAAAACCGGAAGTAGCAGAGATTATCAGCTCTCCGACAAGTAGCCATTACTTAACAAATACGACTTTCCACCTACTCCTTTATTCCCTTTTCTTCCGCCTACACATGCTGCCTCATCTCTGGGCGATAGTTTGTTTTCTAAAGGCCAAGGAACAACGTAAACATTGGCGCCTTCAATGTCCGCACTCTCGACAAGTTCGACTAGCCCAAGTGCTCTAGGCTTAATACTCTCTCAGGCTGAAGCTTGAATGTTGTGCCTTGCACGACCGTCACGTGTCGGCAGACGCGAGTCTTACGATTCTAGTACGTTATCCATTTTTTGAGCTCACACTCTATGGAAGATAACTTGTCGATTCAAGCGGTTCTCTCTCAGGGCGTTATCTGGTGACGCCGAACTTACGCAAGCCTCGCAACAGGTCAAAGGCTTGGCAAGGGGGTGGCGAAGTTCGCCACTGAGTTCCAGCAGCAGACACAATGGTTTGGCTCGAACTTGGATCCAGTGTAAGAAAGAGTCGCTTAGTGCGCTGTCAGACTCAATACGTCGCGTTTAAATGTCTGATCGACCGCAAATCAGAAAGGATTTCGTGTGTTCATTATATCGGCGTACGCCCCAACAGACAGCTGTTCGGATGATACCAAGGATGCGTTCTATGACGCCCTCGTTGACCTCCTGAAACAAACCAAACACTCAGACATCATCATACTAGCGGGCGATTTGAATGCCCAGCTTGGTCGGCTTTCCGGACATAGACGAAAGCGGCTGGGAGGTATGTTTGGTGTCCGGGCACAACGCACTGACAATGGCGACAGACTGCTGCAGCTGTGTGCATCCCATGGTCTCTATATTTCGAGCACGGCATTCCAACAGGAAGAAGCACTGTGTTACATGGAGACCGTGTGCTTCTCAGCCATGGACACTGTTGGGTCATATAGCAGTCAGTTACAGGTGGGCCACGCTGCTGTAAGTGAACTGATTCGTGCCTTTTTGGAGCAACCACCTGGACTCGGATCATGCGGTTGTGCGTGCCTCGTTTTGTTTTGTCAATTTACCAGAGGACACACGTTCGTAAATGCAAAGTAATTAACTGGCATTCGAGCGATGAGAGTGTAAAGAACGCTTACCAGAAGGCGCTAGTGAACAAGTTGCCCAGTTCGAGTCAGCAAGTGAAAGATTGTCTCTAACGATACATCAGGGAAACAAATATCACCGCAGTACAAACATGCTATAAAGACGTATGATCGCGAAGAAGACAGCTGTTCAGATTGCAGGACAGAACTGGATTTCCATCGCGTCGATAAACCTCATGAACAAGCGTCGCTCGATCCCACTTGGTTCTGAATATGATGACGACCGTCGAGAACTTAAACGCAAGCTGACTAAAAAGCTTTGCGCCAAAGACGATGAGCGACATACTTCGGTCTCGAAACAGTCGAAAAGGGTGGAAAGCGGCTTTCTATCTGGCAATTAGCAAAAAAGGCTTTTTGCCCTTAGATTCCGTGGTTGTACTGGTTCGTCAAGAGTCCAGTTCAAGTGAGCACCATATGGTGAAAAAAGATGGTTCACTTGATCAACCAATCAATCGCATCGATCCTTAAACAGGGTTAGGGCTGAACCATTTGGAAAACGTTTCAGCTTGCCCCAACTAAGATCAAACGTGACGAACGTGATCCAAATGAATCAGTTATGCATTCCCAGACGGACCTGGCTCGTCGGAAGCAGAAGTGGTCATGGAGCTTTCAGGTTCATCCTGAAGGGCCGTTAATAAAGGCTATCCTGAACCAGACCGTTCCTCTCTCTTTTCTCTTTTAGCAAGGATGCGCGAGAGAGGTTGATATCAGAACTGAGCTAAACTCCTCCAGACGATTTGGGAGACTGAAGAGGTACCTCGCGATTGGTGCTTGTCAACAGTAATTCCCGTTTTCAAAAAGGGAGCCCGAAGTCTATGGGACAAACCACGGAGAGGCATCAGTTTAGTATCTCGTTGCTTCCAAGTTTACTTCAACTTCAGCCTCCAAATTTTGGCTCGATCTCCGCTCACTAAACCCAGAGAAAGCCAGATACGTGAAGAACAGCAGGAGGGTGCGTTGACCACATTTTTACCTTGCGACGGATCTTGGAACATCGGCACTCTTATAGGCAGCCGACGGTCGTGGTCTTTTTGGATCTGAAGGCTGCTTTCGATTCAGTTGCTCGTAACGTTCTCTGGAACTGTCTTCTTCGCAAGGTGTTGAGCTTCTTCCTGGCGCTCGGTTGACCGATCTGGAGTATGCGAACGACATTGTCTTACTTAGCCCCTCTGCCGAAGACATGCAGACCATGCTGAACAAGGTGAGTGACCGGGCTGGTTTGTATGGAATGCGCTTCGCACCTTCAAAGTGCAAAGTGTTACTTCAAGACTGGGGCATTTCCACTCCTACTTTCTTTATTGCAGGTAATCCGCTTGAGGGACTTTTTGGGGGGGACAGTTCCATTTCTTAACTTGGTAAGCCACGATTTTCTTCGGGGTTCCAAGGGGCTTGGCAAAAAATATTGGGTGCTTTGAATTTTTTGAGAATTTAAACCCAAACAAATTTTCCCCTTCTCTCTATTTTCTTCTTTCTTCCTATATAAGTTTTTTTTTTTCTTTGTTCTTCGTGGTTGTGTGGCAGTCAAGCATCAGTGTGAACCACTGATGTATTGCTGTCTATGATGATGATGATGATGTACTTTGTAGCGGTAGACTTGTAGTTGAGTGTAAGGTGCTGGAAAGAATATGGTTACTCCATACACACGGTTGCTAATCCGCGAACGTTGATGATGGTTTATCGCTGACTAAAAATATCCAGCCTTATCGTGTTATGTCCATCTAGTAACTTAGCACCCAAATCAAATAAAACTGACGGTTTCATTCACCGATGAAACCTATCTTCGTTTCACATTATAGTCTCTATATTGAAGGCAGATTCAGTGTCAGTACTTTCATATCCCGAATCCAAGTCATACTCTGGTCATTGGGCTACCGTTTCCCGCTTAACCTGCCACTTACAAACACGGCCCAGCTTGATAAACGGTGAGTTGGCATTCGTAGGATATGGCCACACCACCGAAGCCTTTGGGAGATCATTAGGTATAGCGATCGACAAGATTTGTCCGTCCCTAGGGCACGCCGACAAACTTCATCACTGCTGACACGTTGTTCCCCGCCACACACCGCCATTATTTCGGAATCTATGGTCGGAAGCTGACACCTCGTAAACATTCTCCTCGCCGATGGACCAGGTCTCGCAGGTGTGTAGTAAGACCGATGTCACAGCGGCATTATGCACTCGGCCTTTCACAGATGACCTGAGTTGACAAACGCCATCCGAACCTTGGTTATACGCTTTCTGATCTCGGGATATTCCACCGGCTACTATGCACTTCTTGACTGTAAGAAAGTGTGCGTTGCTTTGTTACGAGAGTCCAAGACGTGCGTATACCTTTAAAACCCTGGAACTAGTTTTGTGAAATCATGGGTGTCTAGGAACGATAACGTTCAATAAACTTCGCTATCGGTCAACTGGAGCGATGTGTTCATTAGCCCATGGAGAGTTAGGTAAGAGGCTCAGTAGAAACCACCTGTCCCATAGGGAAGGAAAAGCCAGTTCCGGATAGGGAATAAAGAACATTTGAAGTCCCCCTTATCGACATTCACTGGAAAGTTCACAGTCAAGCTGATATCCCTCGAATATTTTAGGAGGATGAAAATCCGACAGACCCACTCTTGCTTCTTGAATGAAGTAAAAGTCATGTGTTGAGACGGCATCAGAACGGTGTTCTCTGTGACATTCTGGAACATTATGTGCGCGATGGGCTTCAAAGACGGTGATTTATGCCATACTTTGTCCAAACCATGAGTGGCGATTAGATCTGCCAGTTCATGTGTCAACCAAACACACCCTACTTTCACTTACAGCTCGGTTGTTTGTTTGCAAGGTGTAGGCACCTTGATGTATGTTTGAATATAGACGTAGCTATTTTTAGTAGTTAGGTCCCCTTCCCCTCCCTTCTTTTTTCTTCTCTCTTCCTATATAGGGTTTTTTCTTCGTGGTTGTGTGGCAGTTAAGCATCAGTGTGAACCACTGATGTATTGCTGTCTATGATGATGATGATAATGATGAAACACACCCTCAACTTAGGTTAGCGGCATGGAAACAGCGTGGGGCCTCATAGAGTTAGTCCTGGTATTTGTTGAATTCGCCAACCCACGCCGTAGAGATAGATTCTTAACTGTGGTTGAATTTATTAGATGATCCACCAAGGGGACTTGTTCCCCGAATCATTCGGCCATAGAGGGAAAAAGGAAGATGACGAATGTTAAATCAAAGGAACAAAATCAGCCAGATATTTGTTCCTCATCAAAGTTCAAGGGTACCCTCCAACCCACTAAATATATCAAGTGCTGATCCATCCCGGTCCGCATCTCTATCAGCCGAATCAATGCTCTCTTTGTTGTTCAAAAAACGACAACTGTTAGTCATCTATATGACTAACAAAGTTCACACTTCCGGCAGTGTGAAAATATGATCAATTCATCCTCGATTATGAAAAATTTCATCTTGCTCCTCCTCCTTCCGCTTAGTTTACGAAGTCTAATGGCTGCAGTCAGCCTCGGCTGAATAGAAATGAAGTTGATTCCTGGATGGTCTGCATACAAAGTGCGTGAATCCCTTTTGAAAATGGCGGTGATGTTAGCCCAACTCCAGTCATTTGGAACGACTTTGCTGACAGTGTTTCTGGAGTATGACCGTCAACTCTTAAGCTAAGGTTGAGCCCTCATCTATATGAGGGTCAAAAGGGAGTTCATCTAGACCGGGTTACTTGTTTCAGAAATTTATCTCAAGTGATACTTTTGGTTTTGAGGGCGAAGAAACTCCATCAGACCAATGAACACAGAGGATGTCGAAAGACGCTTCTTAAGCATCGTTGCAAATTATGTTTAGGCTCACCACCGGCTTCTCAGGTTACTCCGTCCACACCTGAATCGGATGGAATAGCTTTCAGAGTTTCCTGGTTGTATCGGCTTGTTCCACATGGACAGTGCGTTGTCCACCAGGCTTCACGATCTTTTCGTAGCTGCTTCCATGGCTTCAAGCGAGTACCTTTGCAAACTGGATTGTATTTCTTACAGGATGGAATATTCCAACGGATGTCGAAAAGTTCAGGTGATCGCACACGAACCCGATAGTTGACATCCGAACAAACAGTAGTACCTCCTGAGTTACACTCATCAGCACTTAGCTTGCCCGCTTGGGCTCTCAAGCCTCCATTTAAATGTTTACTATCCGTCCACCGCTCGGTCTGTAGAAGGTTAGTGAGCTAATGATAAAAATAATCTTTGAATGCATCTGGACTACTGTCTGACGGAACATATGCTAGAACACCAAACGGATGTCGATTGCAGTGTGCACGTCTGGTTGCTCTAACCACACCTTCGAGTTTGTCAGCGCAAAGGTGACTGTTGACCAGTATCCCGTCGAGCAGCGCTTTCTCCGCATCTATGCCTATGGCAATTCTAAAACCGTATTTTTCAGTGGCTCGAGCCGTATATTTTCCAGAGAAGCGCCTGTTGTACACTCATGATGGTGCAGTCGATGAAAATTAAAAGTGTAGTCACAACGAGACTGGACCTTGACGTGGTGTGACGGCTTGCGCATCTCGATGACCTATTGGGCTAAACTGGACGGTGTGGCCACCACACCGACAGAGTCACTCATACCAGGCAGACCAACAGGTTAGCGGCTGCACTTTTCAAAGAAGGTGGAGGAGGCGTTAGTAGAGGCATTGACTCAGTTGTTTCAACTTGTGTGGACGACGGAGACCATCCCTCCGTGCTGGGGTCACTCGATAATAGTTCCCATATTTAAGAAAGGAGCCCGGGGCTCTTGCGAAAACCATAGAGGGATTAGTTTGACCCCAGTCATTTACTAGGGTTCTGGCATCCATTATACTTCGTCGACTCACTGCAGTTCGGGAGGTAAACATTAGGGAAGAACAGGCAGGGTTTCGCCCTGGGCGGGGATGTATAGATCACATTTTTACTCTTCGTCAAATTCTGGAGCAGCGTCATGTGTACCGCCGGACCAACGGTTGCCGTATTTCTCGACTATGAAGGTGCGTTCGATTCGGTGGATCGATCTATACTGTTAGAGTCGCCTAAACGCTAGAACGCTTACAATCGAGACTAAACCTTGACGTGGTGTGACGGCTTGCGCATCTCGATGACCTATTGGGCTAAACTGGACGGTGTGGTCACCACACCGATAGAGTCACTCATACCAGGCAGGCCAATGGGTAGAGGTCTGACAAACCAGTCTCCTGGTCCTCCAGGTTGGGGGTTGGAAGAAGGTTGGCATCTTTTTCCGGAAAAAGTACCAGTTCTGGTACATTGCCACCCAACCGCTGCCTTGCGGTACAGGCTTTTGAGCCAAAGGCTTTGGTTGAGAACCCTAATCGTTCTCCTGTCTAGGTCTGGGCGTCCTGGCAGTATCTCAGCCCACACACAACCATGAATATTCACAACAACAATAAATCCATACTGCATCGGCCGTCTCGCAGTATAAACCGGGTCGCCCTATCTGCTGCATACAGCAGGGTGGATAGGCGAAAACATGCTACTGCTGACCCCTCCCGACCTCCATTTCTGATAATTACTCTACAGGTCCCACAACAGATGTAGCTAACTGTAGTAACACTGAGCCGGTAAGTTCCGTCTCTTGCCTTTCAGCTTCAGGCCTCCCTCGTCCCTTGCTTAGACCTAGAACGCGAATTAATATAGGTGCCTTCAACGTTCGCACGCTAAAACAGATAGGTCAGCAAGCGGCTCTCGCACGAACGCTAGACTCGTTGCACGTTGATGTCTGCTGTATCTCGGAGACTAGAATCCATGACAGTATATATATATATATATATATATATATATATATATATATATATATATATATATATATATATATATATATATATATATATATATATATATATATATTGTCACTCACTAGTGAATAACACTTCGCATGGAAGGAACAATTATAAAGACTCTGCAAAAGCTGTGTGAAACCTGCTGTCTGAACTCATTTCGAGTAGTAGATACGAATTCTCACCCACCTCTCTATGTGCACGTAAAGAGTGGTGTTCCGTTTGTTTGTCCATTTTTTCATATCCCAAAAAGACGTCTTTTTGTTTATCTTACCGATTTTTAACTCTGCTTGTGGCGTAACTGTGGTGATCCAGGATGATCGTGCACTGTTTGTGATTAAACAACTGTGACGATGTGTACCTTTGCAATTTCGCAGAAAGTGACAATGAAGAGATTATGATTTATTGGTACAGCAAACACAGTACTTGTGAATGTTGCTGTTTTTAACATACCGCCCTCTCTCCCGTTTCAGAACCTTAATTCATCAAATTCAATGCACTGGTTTGTGTAATTAATCTAAACTACTGTTTGTTCACGATATGAGTTGTACCGGTGATGTTGAAAGTGATCCAGCCAGTCACTCCCCTGACCTTGGGATCAGCGCGCGTGATAGTGTCGAAGTAGTGAATGAGGTCTCCAGTGATAATTTGAATAAACCTTCGCGGTCTGTCGGAACTGATGTCACGGCTACCCCGTACGGTCCGCTAACCGAATCGGAAGCCGAAAGGCTGCAGCGTGAGGCGAACGAAGACACAACCCGAAGCGAGGATCTACGCCAGTTTCTCAAGGTTTGATTTTCTCTTTACTGCGTGTTTTTATCACTTATTTGTAGGCGCTATCGTATTTTAAATGTGATGTAGTATATGTTACGAAAAACCGGTTGATTTTATGTCGGTAGTCAGATTGTTTGTGTGCAAAGCACTGCTTTCCGCAATATTTCAGAAAATACGGTCGTCGTGTACTTTTAATTACCGATACACATCTTGATAGACTACTTGCTTTTCCTTGAAGATACCTAACCATATCTGCTCTCTTAGCTTGATATCCATCAACTGTCCGTCGTATCTCCAAGACTAGCAAATGACATTGGCTGCGTGAGCAGTTCTACTCTATGGCTGTGGGACATGACCACTTAGGGTGGCGAACGTAAACCATCCTCAAATAATCAACCATCGATGTTTATGTTAGTTAGATCCATTGAATGGTCCCGACATTTGAGCAACAAAATGGCTAAAGGGTCGATGTCTGTTTAAAAACAATCATGGTCATTATATCAATTTTTTAGGATTCGTGTAATTAGCTGGTTGGGTCGTGTTCTGATGGTGCCAGGCTGAGCATTTTTCGTTGAGGCCACGGTTGCTGGACCTAGGGTACGAGTCGTTCGCGCGATAACTTCGAGTAGTTTGATCAGTACCGCAACCGATGTTTTGATCACTGCTCGCTTCTCGGATTGTATCCTTTTCAACTTAGTCTGTGACTGAACGCACTGAAAAAAAAAGATTAGCTAATCAGACTCACTAGTATGATCGTTACTGTTTGACTGAGTCGTCCGCAAAGTAAGGACGGTTATTGACGTGGATCGGCCAAACCCTTAGGGATTCTGCTTCGCAGATTTCACCTCGCTCTCAGTTTCTTGTCAGCCCCGTGATATTTTTTGCAATTTGAATACCACTCCCATTTATGATTACACTTTCACCACTTAAACCAACTTTTTCCGTGGGTTTTCCTTAAAAAGAAGTACCACTAACTCGTATTCCCGCACTTATTAGAGCTCGTCGATGGCACACGCTTTTTCTGAAACCACGATTACCTCACTGTCATGTGTTGATCCTTACTCCATTGACTTCACACCGGGCGCAACCAAACCGTCATCTCAATATTTTCATTTACAACCGTTTGGCTTTACATATTGGCGTAACAGGAATCAATTTTGAATTCCATTCATCCCTTTGTCTTAACTGTGATCTAGGACTTCGTCAAGGTCGGATAGTTGTGCATCAGTATTAACTGCTGGTGTATTGCTTTGAATTACGATGATTATAGCGATTCAGTTTGCCGAGCATCGTTGAAAACCGCCACTCCCTTGCTTCAAGGCTGTAAATCCAGCTGCACGGCCATGTTTTCTCACAAGGTTTCATCAACGTTCGTACGTTTATTCTTGACTTATCGGTTCCTTTACCAAGTTGCCTTCCGTTTTAGCGAATAGTGAATTTAGGGTTAACTCCTTTTTTCTAAGATTCAGAATCGATCCATTCGAGAGTTTTTTCTGGTAAATTAGATACCTCCATGACATAACTCATCGTCTTTCGAATCGGCATTCGGAGAAGTCGTTGTGTATCGCTGTTTGCAAGTTTTCGCATTGTGTGTTGCTTTGTTAGTTTACATTATCTCAACATATCCCATGCCACACATGTCTGATGACTGGTTTCTAGGGCACTATACATCGTGAATGTTCTTTATTCACGTTGTCGTGACCCAACCCACTTATTTGGTTTTTCTGAACCCGCTTCGAACGAACACCTACTCCACGGCAGAACCAATTTCAGCTATTCTTTGTGAGATAACTTCGTCCGAAGGGTCCAGCACATATTCACAGTTGAGTGCGGTTACAACGGAAGTTGTGGAATCAGGAAAAGAGTTATAACTATCCTTTCGTTCTGACGAAAAAACATACAGATGGAGACTTTGAATTCAGACATCATCGTTATAACTGTTATTTGATTATATTGGTGCCCTACCACGTATGCGAATATAGTAGGTTTGGTTTATATACATACATGGCTACTCTAAACCTACTAGTGTGTTACTTAGGCCTAAGTGTCGCAATACATAGAACACGGTCGCAACAGAGAATTAGTATGGGATAAAAAGTAGAACAAGTACTTGCCACCGATTTCGATTTCTTGTCATGTTTGACGATTTTCTTGGCCGCAGCTGTAAATCATCTCACGAATCCTGTTTTGCTGTCAGAGCTTTTGTCCCCAACACGTGCCCTGTGTACTGGCCATCGATCAGTCGATTATCATGCTCGATAGGTATCGCGTCCGACCCGTACTTTCGAATGATTTTGGTTGGCTGTTGGATGTACTGGTTCAAACGCTTGACGGTCGTGTTACGCTCTGAAACTTTCATCTCGTGGTTCCTGTTTGTGGTGACTTAGTTAACTTTTCTGCCTACAACAGACGATCGATTTCTGCACTGTGACTTGGATAATACTGAAACTAAATTATATTACATGCGTATTACTCAGACCGAATTAGAGTCGCTTGAACCAGTCCGAATTCTTACCTGTCTTAAAGTTGTCAATCTGTATCGTTGGTGTCGTGTCGTGCCTCGCCTAAACTGTTGTCCACTATACTGTTGTATAAGATTTGACCTTTTTAATGGACGTATTCGAAACAAAACTACGACTGTTGCAGATGCTTTCATTACTCTGATAGTTCGCTCAGTTTGCTGTTTATCCAATGTCATGGAGATGTAGACAGTTGGTTCTGTAATTCTCGAATTCCTCCTGGGTTGTGTTGATTTGATCGATATCGAGTGTAATTACTTCTCGAAGTGTATCTTCTGCACGTGGTTTCTTTGTTGTGACTGTACGGTTCACGTTTGAAGAGCGGAACAAGTTGACGTCTCGAAACGTAACCGGGTTGGTAGAGCATCAGTTACCTACCTAAAAGAGGTAGAAACTGCGATGATCTTAGACCTTTCGGGAGAGGAGCTATGTAATTTGGTGCTGACCAGACTAATAGAAAAGGTGGGTCTTGCGCTTTGGATTAGGTGGTGCTATTCAAAGGGTGTTGGATTTACTCGCCTGTCTGCACCTCCAAACAGATATGGTGGATACTGTTAAGACTGTATTGTGAATCAGTGATGTTCTGCTGTGGGTTTTCGCCCTTGTCACATGCTTTTCGAGAAGCTCAACAGCCATTCTCTCTAGGTCATACAAACGTGTATTGGACATATTAAATGTCAAGGCCTCATCCAAAATGTATAAGCACCGACACTGGTCACTACATTTTAATAAACTGGGAATGTTGTGCTTCGCTTTATCGTCTTATTAGTCATGTGTGAATGAACAGCTCTGGAAACCCTCATCGTTTTTCATTTGGCCTGTCCAACCTTAAGGCAGTGTCATCGCACAGCGATTACGCTCCCATTTTTCCGGCACCAGTAACAGTGCACTTTTACGCAGCCTGACGGTATTCGTTTGTGTTTGTAAACTCAGCCAGAATGTTCATTCCAAGAGGCATTTTTTGCCATGTGCTCCTAAATTTACTATGTTTTCTGCAATCTGATTGATTGCGACGTCGCATCAGATCATCGTGTTCGAATTACGTTAATTCATTCAGGAAATGCGGGAAAAACTCAAAGAGGAACAACAGAAACAACATCTACCCACGGCCGGATCTGTCGGTGCGTCATACGGTCCGCCAGTGTCCAACCCTTCCGCGTCACAATATTCTCTGACTGGTCCTCAGCCACAACCAAACTATGATAAAGAGGCAGACCAACCTCGTCGTCTTTCCGCAGCTTACATGGTCAATCAGGGTCCGAACAAATTGACCAGTCAGGTTCACCGACCCTCCTTAACGGGTAAGATCGTTTAGGAAAAGAAGGATTTCCTCTCAGACATATTTTATTCCCACGGTTCACATTAATGGTTATTACTCGCGGTACCTTGTACTCATTTGTTTTCTCGTTGATTAGATGTCCAGTTGAACTCTGTTGGCGATGTCCATCTGTACCGAGACAGCCGAAAAACAGTAAAATGCATCTTTGTCAGCTAACTGTGCGCGTCTGTGTGCAGGAAACCGAGAGGGTGTACTGCCGGAAAAACGGATGCAATGAATGTTATATATAGTGCTGACGTTCCCATTAATGCAGCCGTTGATGACGCCTTACTTTCACTTACAGCTCGGTTGTTTGTTTGCAAGGTGTAGGCACCTTGATGTTGTGTTTGAATATAGACGTGGCTTTTTAGTAATTAGGTCCCCTTCCCCTCCCTTCTTTTTTCTTCTCTTCCCATATAGGGTTTTTTCCTTCGTGGTTGTGTGGCAGTTAAGCATCAGTGTGAACCACTGATGTATTGCTGTCTATGATGATGATAATGACTGCAAAATACGTTTGGCCTGCGGAGTTGTTTATTGCATGAAAAACCGTACAGGCTATGCTAAAACATAGGACCACGAACGCGTACACTCATTTGCACGGCTGATGTGTATTCACACACACATCGGGCAGCAGTAATTGCCGTTCGCCCTGGTAGCACGTCCCACATACACCACATTCCAATATTCGGTTCTGATGCATCGTTTTCTTGGCGTTGATACTTGTTCTTTAATTCCCAGGCGTGCGCACTATACTACTCATAAACGAAGCTGCCTATAATGCAACATTACAACCTCTCCTTTTTTGTCCCCCAGAGGTAAGAGTTTCACCTAACAAAGCATCTAACTAGAAAGCATTGATCGGTTGGACAACGAAGGTTTCCACTGACACG
>LOND01000593.1:0-19461 GCA_014220965.1 Paragonimus kellicotti | reverse complement strand
TTATGACAAAATTGAACAGGAAGGGGAAATGGGACACCCCTGCCAGGTGAAAACGTCCGTTCAATCTTTTTCGACTGATCGACCAAGTGATTCTCACAGTGTATGTGTTTGCTCCAGAATGCACGACAGTCTTCAGCAGAGTGGTGCCACGTGTAACTGACTGCCATATGACCCAGCTGTGTTCACGGCTGAGAAGCCCAGGGAAGTTTCCATGTAACACAGTGCCTTTTCTTGTGTTTGGATGCGGTGCTCGAAATATGAAGACCATGGGATGCACACAGTTGCATCAGTCTTTCGCCGTTGTCAGTGCGTTGTGCCAGGACACCAAACATACCTCCCAGCCGCTTCTCTCTGGAGAAAGACGACCAAGCTGAGCATTCAAATCGCCCGCTAGTATGATGATGTCTGAGTGTTTAGTCTGCCTCAGAAGGTCAACGAGGGCGTCGTAGAACGCATCCTTGGTAGCATCCGAACAGCTACCTGTTGGAGCATACGCTGACGTAATAAATACAAACCCTTTTCTCATTTACATTGACAGACTTTAGCCGATGTATTGAGTCTGACAGCGCATAAGCGACTGTTCACTGGGATCCAATCGAGTAAACATTGTTCTCCGGCTTATCCACATGATTCAGCTTTGGTGCCATCAGAGACCGTGAGAGAGATGCGTTTGGATCGACAATTATCAAGAGGTGAGCTCAAGTGAATAACGGCGCTAGAATCGTAGACTCGCGTCTCCGACACGCAGCACACATCAAGCTCCAGACTTGAGAGAGTACTAGCCAGAGCAGCTTGCTGACCGACTTGTCGGAGAGTGCGGACATTGAAGGCGCCAATGTTTACCAGGTTGTCTTGGCTTTAGAAAACAATTATCACCCGAAAGCACATGAAAAGCAGAAAAACGTGGAGACAAAATAGGAGGAAAAAGTCGTGTTGGATGAGTAATGTAACTTTCTGGAGAATGATAAGTTCCGATATATTCCGGTCGTTTATGACCGCGGAAAGGGGTTGACTTGAAGGACCCCACTCCGAGTCTCTGACTTAAAAGTCTGACTTGCGAGACAACAGGATACAGGGTTTTCTTGGAGGAGTCAGTGACTCAACAGTCTGATTTTTTTCGGCAATGAGAGGCTTGCCTAGCCCGAGGGCGCAGTGAATAAGACATTGATGTCTGATTCTGAGCACTGCTGCGCGCAGTGGATGTATATCGAAGCTACATCAGGTTTTTCGATCGTATTGCATGATACGCTTGTGGTCATGATCAGCCGTTGGGTGATCAGAGTGTTCTTTGTCTGAGGATACCTTCTCTAACCCACCTTCCTGATACGGAAGACAGCAGTGCCGCAACTATAAAAATAGTTCTGCTGTATGCCCATAGGATCGTGCCTCACTACCTAAACACTCCTACGCGGTCAGTAGTGCGACGTACAGTTCTTTGAGAACATCTGGTTTTCGTTTCATTGCCGTCCTTTGGCCTGTCTGACAAGACTGCACCTGGCCGGAATGAAGTTTTAATCAACATAGCCCTCCGGATTGATGCATTGCACCATTCCGACCTCCACATCGAGGGGCAGGGTAAGTCAGAATGAGTGACACTGGTTACTGAATGTTGACTTCCTAGCTCATCGTTGATTGCGCGTATTTGTCACGGCATCGAACAAACGAACCCAGACATCGACAGCTAAATATCTGAAAACGATTCACGTCTTTTCTGAGTGACCAGGTTTCTCAGCCGTAGAATAGCACAACTCTTACAGTCGCCCTATATACGCGACCCATACGTTTCAGATTGATAGCTGTCTGTTGCCATAGGTGCCTTTGACGTAGGAATACCGCTCTAGCCTTCTAGATATGAATTCTTACTTCATGCCGTATACTCCCGCTATTGCTGCAAACTCTCATTTACACTAACCGATCAACAACCTTCCAAACTTATTTACTCAACACTAAACTGATATAGTCGTAGCAGTCTTACAGAATCACGGTAATGCTGCAAATTGCATTCGAGTAAAACGGCATTCATTGGCCGACTGTATGCATGACGCTGCTTCCGAATTTGTTTGTTACATCTCCGTCATATTGGAAATCTAGCCTTTTCTTTCCTAATGTCAGCCTGTCCATCTATGTGAGTCATCGGAGTTTCGTGGATGCCAGAATCGTTTTTATGACGGATCAAGTAAATTCAGTTATAATTTTCACAAGAACCCCCGACCCCTTTCTTGAGTATGGCAAATATTATCGAATGACCCTAGTACAGAGAGCTGTTCTGAGTCGTCCAACTTACTTCCAGCCTAGTCTTCACCATCTTCAGAAACTGCCAACACTAGGTTGCCCGAGTCAACAACCCCATAGCGTTTTAAAGTTGAAATACAATAATGGACCTCAGCTTTGACTGATAATTCTAAGTCCATCGAATGAGACGCTACATCACAGGCAACACGCGAGATGCAGCAGGCCACGTGGAATGACTCTCGAAATGTTATTCTCAGTAGCTTATTTCTTGGACTCATGAATGGTTTTGCCATTTGTTTCGTCGATAGTTTAATTGCCAGATGGATGTTCGAGGCTAGTCATGCGAATGAGCTTAAAGAGTTTGCCAGTATCTCGTAAAGCAAAAGCAATTTCCATTTCATTAACCTTCACAGCTTAACGTCACGATGGATGGTCGGGTCACGTCAGTTTTTTTTTGCAGCTCTCCTCAATTTGTTGTGTAAATTGTCATAGAGAATAATCCCACTGACCTCTGACAGCTCCACGAACTTCTCTGGTGTCCAATGTTTGTTTGCCGCGCGGGCGACTGTGGCGTATTCTTTAAATCTAGATATGCTCTCTGATAAGAACGAAAGTCTTAAATGGAGACAAGCTGCTCATAACTTTCAACTGTGTAATTTATCTAAAACCAAATGTATTTCGATGAAGGGGCGTGCTAAATAAAACTGATATACGCGTTGTCCAAAACTGAGACTGGTTGAGCCTGTGCTTGATGTATAGTTACAGTAGTCACCTTCCTTCCTGTTATGCCGACCCAAGTCTGCTACCTAAATGAGATTACACATCGCTAAATCGGATTGCACAGCACGACGCGGATGGCACCCACTGTCACTAAAAGCAGGAGAAACGCATCCTCTAGTTTGCTGAGGCTTTGGCTATGAAGCCTCAGAATCCTTTACTGTGTGGTCAAGACCAGTTTGAGTTAATGTTGCGGATGCCCTGATAGTCAGCATTCAAATATTTTTTCATCATTTTTGCGTCCGTCTTAATCTTTACATCGTGAATTCCGCTCTACGGAACCTTGTCGTAATGCTTGAAATTAGTTACATGTCCATGTGTGATCAGAATGTACGAAATGTTACTCCGGAGAACATCACATGATTTACGTCTTCTCATTGTCTTATTCGAAGTTCATCCAGAGAACGAATTGTTTTAAATCGTCCGATTTGGGCGTTCGTATCTCCAGCCGGAAGGAATTATGTCGGCCTAAGCCACCTCCGAGTAAAATTTGTCTTTGACAGTGCTGTTGGTGCAGTCAGTTGGGATGTAACCGGGCATATCGGCAAGGTTTCTGATGATTTGGCGTCTAGGACTGGTTTCGATTGAACTTGTCTAGTGAACTTCACTGAGTCTACTGCTAACGGGAATCCGCTGGTGAGAACTCGTTGCCAAGTATTCCAGCAGTCATTCATAAAATACCAAGTTGAAGCCACAGTTGTCTCGACTGCTTCCGTTTAAATGTGTTCAGCTTGGCAATATCCAGTCCATATGCGCCTTGGCATGTTGCATGGATACAAACCGCCGGTGTTGTCGAAGTCGAACATTTTTAACTCCACTTATTCCACTATGTGATGTATGTTATGTGGTTTGTTCGCATGCTAGTGGAATCTATACGTTCAACGTGCGTGGTGGTCTGTTGTTTCCTTTTGCTCTTTTTCACAGGTATCGGATTTGCTCTCATCTACTTGCCCGCGATTGCTACGGTTGGCCACTGGTTCCAACAGCAACGACCGCTTGCGGTTGGACTTGCCCTTTGTGGTAGCGGTGTTGGTTGCCTGTTAGGTGCGCAAGCAGTACCACGCCTAGTCGATTGGTTCACCTGGCGCGGAACGCTTATCCTCATGGCTGCGGCCAGCTTTCAGTGTATGGTGAGTTGCCGTGTTCGGTCCGTCGAACGTTGACAGGTTAATCACTCGTTAATGATTTTGTGTATGGGGACAGTCCGAATTGTCAAGGTGGTTCGGGTGTAAATTGTAGTTAGTTTCCGTGTATCACCGTTATGCATCTGGGTGGCGGCCCACAGAGTTTTTGCTACTCGGAATCTATACGTGAGGATGCAAATCGTTGTGAGGTTACTGTTCGATCGGTATTTTCCTGGTGGCTGACTATATTCAATCATAAAACGCGGACACACAAGTATATCATTGGGCGCGATCAACTCTTTCCTTTCCATACTCACCAGAAACAATATGTGAATTAATATCAATTTACTATGTCATACAAGTAAATCGTAAGTTACTTTTGCAGGAAAATGAAAAAGCGCGCGGCCTGTGTTCTTATACGTGTTTGTATGCATACGCGCGTGAAGTTGGATTAGTGATAGGACGTTCGTAAATTGTAAGCCCAGGTGAAAGAACAGTTCATCCAACACTGACATTCGCATCCTTAACTACAACTCTTGATTGTTGTCGGTGAATCTTTTTACATCAACTGTTTCACATAGTGGTAATGTAGCTGGCCACCTTCATTATACCCATGTGGGAAAGTCAACTAGCTTCAAGAAAGATGCCATGACCCCTTACAATAACTATGTCTTAGGCCTGTTTTTATTACTGCCAAGTTAAAGCAAACTTCGGACTTTTACATCATGAGAAGTTTGCTTCTACTTGGCTTATTGGGTCAATCGTGGACTAGACAGGAACGTTCTCAGCAACCGGGTTGGAACTCATGACCATATGATTGATAATGGTGCGTCGTTATCACCGAACTATTATGGGCTGTCCTACTTGATACTGGCTGATCTCATTATAATTGTTACTCGAACCCAGGGGAAGGATTATATGATCAACGCATTGTCCACAGTTTAACTTTTTCATGAACGCTTTGAAAATCAGTCCTGTTGTTCGTACTCCTCTCCCCGTATGCACTTGAGTCCTGCTGACATCCGTTTTAAAGTATATGTGTATAGGTTTGTCAGAATATGCACGGTAAAAGCATAATGATCTTATATAGTTATCCGCATGGTACTTCTTGATCACCGTCCCCTAGAGCTATACTTTTGAGCTGTATCTACAAGGCGACGAAATTTCGTACGTGGGAGCAACGCTTGGATATCTGACCATAATCATGTCTACTGTCTCCTCGTCACTTCATTAAAATCACTCTAGAAGCTTATATGCTCACGATTTTTCGTTGATAAAAACCACCTCGTCATACCATTGTCGATGTAGGGCTTTGCGTTTCCATTTGTGAATTGAATCTGAATACTCGCGAATCTTGTTCAAGGATAATAACGTATCAAGGCACATGCCGCCTGGTCCACTGCTAATTTTATTCTTTCTACTTTGGTTCATATGAGTTAAGGGCATCTCACTTGTAACTCAGTCTGTTGCATGGTGGCAAGCTTCGTGAGATTTCTGACTTACCGTTAATCAGTGTGCTATCTGTCTGTGCTTTCCTTTGTTTCATCGGTTCGCTAGTTTTCTTCTGTTGTTTTTTGTCCAGTCTGTGATTGTTCTGTTCAGACCGTTGGAAGTTCACATGCGTATCAGTCAGGTGCAACGCGTAAAGCGCGCGGCACGGGAAGCGGCAAGAATCGCTGCGGCCGCTCGTCGAGCGGAAGCGGAGCGTATGCTTTTCGAGGCTCGACAGCGCAAACGTTTGGCTGCGGCAAAAATGGCTGCTGCGCAACAACTGGAGTATCAAAAACAGTTGCAACAGAAACAACAACAGCTGGTTCGTGCCAAATTATCCGCAAATACGATGATGGTGGGGAGTATCCCGAAAGCGGATTTGAAGCGCACCGAGGTAATGCTTCAAGCACGTGGCGGGGCACTTCACATAGGACCGGGAGCCCGGCCACGAATGGGCACTGTGATCACTCGTTCCGGTCGTGGAGGCCGCATCATAGCTATGAATCCTCCCGGTCACGTGGTGGTCGGTCTGAACTCTGCGCGGTCACATGCAACTACAAGTGGCGGTTGGTTACGAAACAGAACTAATTCTGGTCGGGGTAGCCAGGGAAAACCGGCAGCAGGTCGACGTGTTGTTGTTTATCGGTACGTTCTCTTGAAATGTTTGAAGTCATTAATTGTTGCTTGTGCATCTTGGTCGTTTTAGAAAATAGCCGGCTGGGTGGCATGTTTGGTGTCTGTACGCGGCGCACTCTGTTGATCAACCATCACGATCTTATGGATTTTTTGGGTCATCTGCGTATAGCTTCATGTTTCGGCACAAGAAACGGAAATGTGTCACAGAGACTGTGCTTCTCAAGATGTTCAGCTCACCTGTTAAGTCGGCGCAATTGGCCGGTGATAAGTAAGCCGTGTTTTTCACGCATTTTCTTGTTTTCATCGACTCGAAGGGTAGCGCAACCGTGGATCAGGGACAAAGGCTTTCTGATATTCCCAGATAAAAAGGTTCGCTCCAAGTCTTTTAACTTTCCGACCAAGTAGTGCTCACGGTCTCTGCGCAAGCTTTTAGTCAGCTTGCGTTTAAGTGCTCGACGGTCGTCATCATATTCAGAGCCAGGTGGGATCGAGCGACGCTTGTTCATGAGGTTTATCGACGTGACAGGAAATCCAGTTCTGTCGCAACTGAACAGCTCCTTCGGAACATACCTCTTCACAGCATGCTTTCATAGCTGCTGCGATTTGTTCTCCAGTGTTCGTCAGGCACTCTCCTCTAATTCGAACTTGGTAATTTGTTTACCAACGCCTTCTAACAAGCGTTCTCCACACTTTTTTTTCTCGAATGCCAGTTAAGTATCTTGCATTTACGAGCGTATGTCCTCTGGGCAAATGACAAAACAAAACGGGCACGCACAACAGCATGGTCCGAGTCCAGGTGGTTGCTCCAAAAGGCACGACAGTCCTTAACAGAGTGGCGCCACCTGTAACTGACTGCTATATGATCCAACTGTGTCCACGGCTGAGAAGCACACGGAGGTCTCCATGTAACACAGTGCTTCTTCCTGTGTTGGAATGCGGTGCTCGAAATATAGAGACCGTGGGATGCGCACAGCTGCAGCAACATGTCACCATTGTCAGTGCGTTGTGCCCGGACACCAAACACCTCCCAGCCGCTTCTCTCTGGAGAAAGACGACCAAGCTGAGCATTCAAATCGCCCGCTAGTATGATGATGTCTGAGTGTTTAGTCTTGCCTTCAGAAGGTCAACGAGGACGTCATAGAACGCATCCTTGGTAGCATCCGAACAGCTGTCTGTTGGAGCATACGCCGATATAATGAATACAAACCCTTTTCTGATTTGCGTTGACAGACTTTTACCGATGTATTGAGTCTGACAGCGCACAAGCGACTGTTCACTGGGATCCAATCGAGCAAACATTGTTCTGCGGCTGTCTATATCAGCTCGTTGTCAGTTAGCTACTTTTTAACTGGACTAATCTCAGTTCGTCCGTACGAAATGAGCTTTGCTGTCCAACACTGACAGAAGTATTTGTTTGTTCCTATTGTTGATAGTGCCATGTTAGAATCGGTATATAGTTTTGTCTAACTGGGTAGTTGCGTAGGTGTTGACAGAAACGTGAATAAACCTATCAAAATGTTTCAAAGACTAGGATGCCGTTAATGAACTTGCATCACCGGCAGCGACGGAACGACGTCAGCCGTTCTACAAAACAGTGGATGTGCCCGTCCATTCGTACTTGGGTTGTCTTCCGAGTATACGTCTTTGTTGGTGGTTCTTGAACACGCTTCCTCGTTTAATTCATCCTATTATGTCATACTTAGACATAAATAGTTTAGTCAGATTCAGGCACGTCCGAAACAACATCCGATGTTGCTTAGTTGTACTCTAAACTCTTCACGATGTTCCCTTAAATTCTTGCACTATTGTTTTAAGAATATTAGTAGACTGTTTTCCAGGCCGTACACCCTTTGCCGACCCTCCGGTTAATTGGCGATGGTTTTAAAGGGACACCAAAACGGCTCTGGTGAGTCATGTCCCTCACCAACCTAGAATCTGAACCGAGACGCTAGGGGATCAGTGGTGTGGATGCTATGATTGTTTGGTCGGCTTATTTAAGAAACAATGTAATGAGCTCGTGAAAACTGTAAGGAAATCCTCGTACAGACACTTCTCCACGTTCATTCATAACCACGTTATTTATTTGCAAGGCTTAGATTAACTGATTTTAGAAAGGAATTTGTGAGTCAAGTCTCATCCCTTCTCTCTCTTTCCCTCATATCCTTAAATTAGAGCCATTCTTCCTTTTCGTTTTATGACTGTATGTTAAATGTCGCTATCAGTGCACAATATACCGTAACCCACTTTCAATGTTGCTCCGAATAAGGTTGACACCTCACAGACCTGAACAATGGTGGTAATGTTAGCTATCCTTATAATCTTGTTAACCAACTGTTCTGCTTTTGTTCACTTTCGCACAGCTTTCTAGAAGCCAGCTACGTGTCAATTTACCTCTGGTCGTCCAAGAATATATTCACTCTCAGTTATCGCTTTCATTCCAACAACACCAGCTACAACCACCACCATCCTACCGGCAGTCCATTAGTTTTATTGATCCATCTTCTACTGTCGGTCAACCCCGACCCTCATCCCTCACAGTACGTTCGTGCTCTTTACAGTTTCGTTTGTCCTCTTGTCACCTCAGATTTGGTTTCATTTGCGCCCAAATCATGCTGTCAGGAGCCGGCCTGTCACGTGATTGTAACATCAGTTTTTGTGTATAGTTTAATAAAGTGATCCGTATTGTTTGGTTTTCCGCTTCACACTGCCGACACCCTGCTATTCATTTCCGGAATCAACAGTTTCGTTTGTCTACTGTCCATCTGAAAGTGCTCCCCAAGCCTGGATCATGCTGGGTGACCAGTTACGGTTTTCGTCTTTTTTCCTTGTAAGCATCCATTTTGACCATGCTGTTTTGTGCATAAAGCATATTTCCTGCCTAATATTGTTTCAAGTACCTTTGGGTATTTATCTTTTGGTTCGGTATGCTGCTGAAAAACAGTCCATTACATGGGGCGACTGGTGCCTCACACACAACTTTGGCTGTGATTGTCTGAATGAGTCATCGTTTTTGTGGTTGGCATATTATTCGTAAACCGTTGTTGTCTCTCAAACGAGAAAATACGAGCCACCAGGTTTTCAGGGATTTGATGTTTCCATGATTCACTTATCAGCAATAACAGCCACGCACAACGTTTTTCCGCTAAAGAACGTTTGTCAACATAGCATGATTTGTATCAACCAACTTCCGTATCGTTTCGTCCAATTTTCTACGTTTTGCATGTTGAGCGTCAACGTAGCGTGTAATGTATCGCTTCATTGTGTATCGTGGATGTGTTCATACTGGTTATCAATCGTCTTTATTTGTCTTCCGGAAGCATACTCTTAGTTTATGCACTCAGTTTTCCACTTGGTATGCGACATGCGTCCATAGTTAAGCATTGACCCATTCAGATCATCGTTGGATTGATCACCTGTGGTTGACTGTGAACACTGGATAGTTCTCTCTCCTGTTGGATTTCCTTTCCTTTCGACGATGAACTCGTGATATTGTTCAAAAAAGCTCAACCCAACGTGATACGAAAAGCACATTTTTTGGGCAATGCGTCGTTGGCTAAGTGTCTGCTTAGAAAGGCCGCTTTCCATGTCCTATACTGATGAGTGCCTCACTTTTTTACTCGGCAGTTTATACACTAACACCTCAGAATTAGCGCCACTTTTTCTTTCTTGCAATTCAGGGTGCTTTAAAAGCAACTGAGTCCGCCTCCGCCGCGCTACCTCACTGACTTCGTCATCCCCACAATACACAACTTTGTGAAACATTGAAAACAATCTCCGACACTGCGTCACCAGGTAGAACTATGCTGACAACACGAATACAGCTTACCGGTACGCCTTATACCATGGTCACACTGAAACATTTGACAGCCGGTGTGCCGTCGTTTGGTTTTTCTATAACAAAAATTGTCTTCTTAAGGATGAGGGTTACTGAAACTTCATGCTAACTTTCCTTCTCTGTGCATCACCGCAATATTGTAATTGCTCCATCAAGGAACTACCGATGCATTCAGATTGACGTGCCGAAAGCATCTTCTCTTAAGCGTCCTTGTATCTTTGGAATTTCGGCGAGATCCCTTGATGGCAACACAAACTTATTAGGTGCATGCTACTGGATGATGAAGACTATGGAGACCCGCATAGTTGTACATCTCATTGTACGGAATGGACTTTCCATTTCGGGGATGCGACAGTGAATATCCTATCTAATGGTTCATTCTTCGTGCCAAAGGAAATTGAAGGTTTACAAAGGTGCGCATGTTTTTATAGGGTCGCCACGTGACTAAGAGATTGCTGTCATTTGCGAACTGGCTAGTTTGGCTGATGCAGAGAAGGTGGAGGAAACTGAGGGAAGGACGAATATCAATTCTGTATCCAGCGCCCACGACCAATCATCTGTTCTGCTTGCAAGTGTGCCATTGATAAATGCTTTCTTACATTCAAACGCAGCCACAAGTGATGGTATTTAAACAGCGTCGATCTTACAAATGTAATTGAAAGGCGTACCACCATTCCACTGTGCACTTGTGTCACTTGAGAGTGTGACCCTGAAAAATGCTGCTCTTTGGATTGTGCCAAACGTAATGAATGTCTCCCTGAAGCGCCACTTCATCTACTTGAACCATTTGGCCGGAACCGATGGATGTTGCTACTACCAAGGTTACACTCTATTTTGAACTTGTCGTTGGTTAATGGCTACTCGCGACACACCTGGTTGTATTGATGAAGCTATCATTAGGTTGTTGCTTCTATCCCACCGATCGTTACTGTTATCTCGTTCTCTGGTTAGACTGTCGACGTCACCGTTTTGTGTTTCTTATAGTCCACTTTCAGTAACTTCCAAACAAACCTGATTTCCGATGTGTGACAGCGGATTGTATGTGATGTTCAGATCCTCACGTACTCTTGACGTTGTAGCTACTGGTGCTTTATCTTCACGCACTGTGACATTTCTAAGACGTTCGGTCTGTTTTTGGATTCACCAAATGTTCTGTGCTACCTCACTCACTTGATTATATGCAACCCTATTGAGTTTGATTTGGACTGGTCTTAAGTATTCCTTTATGAAGTTGGACAGCTTTACTGTTACATGCTAACAAAAATCGGCCCAAAACTGGACCTTTTCAAAGATATCGCGTTTTTAACTGTGATGATGTTTTATTATTCTCAGTAGAACTTTTGACTTATTTCCACAATTTCCAAGATAAATGTGTGTGTATATGTGAAAGTTTCCAGCCTTTGCGTCATAAGTTGTTTGCTGCTGGGTTACATCTGAGAGATTGTTTAATCTCGGGCCGTCCAGATCGCAGCAAGTGCATTCGCGTTGACCATGATTAAAACCTGCGTTCTGGTGATTGGTGCTCATCCCTGAGTTACTGCGAGTTCATAAACTGGATTCCGTTCTACGGCTTACCAGATACTGGTCTATTATGTGGACATGTTTCCATTGTTGCTGTACGGTTAAGATGTTTATCGTGGTCGATACGGATGTAGAGGTTCCTTTTCTGTTTCTAATGGGCGGGGATATCAACAATAAGCTTTGACAGTGTTTACTAGCGGCAAGTCGATGGCTATGTTTAAAACCTGATTGCTTTCTTCTCTAGTAGATCAGTTTTGTTGTGTTCACTTTTTCATTCTTTTCACGAGGGACGGGGGCTGGAATCGGGCAACATATTCCCTTCTATGATTGTTAGGTTATCGAAATGCTTAGTTAAGTTGTTACAAGCAAACAGCTGTCTCGAATCAATTCAGGCAGGATAGTATAAAAGTCCCGGCAGTTCTGTGCCAATCTGGACAGAATCTTGACTAGAATTAAAAAAGTTGTTTGGTGTAGCTCAATGAAGTTGAAGTTCAATATCCTTACTGAGGTAACCGTAGAAAATATTATCGCGTCTAGTCACTGTGGAAAGATCCTGTGTTATTTCAGCAATGGAGAGAAGACATACCTGATCTATCTCCTTTCAGAAGGTGACCGACCTCCCTCCTTAACTCCACTCTTGAGGATACGCTTCGGGATCTTTAATTATCTTTGAATGGAACTTCTTCGTTGATCGGTTTTAATTCGGGCTGACATGAACTGTGGTTGTGCGATACTTTACTGTTTAGTTGAGTTTAGTAGTCGTAGTAGTTAACGTAAATTACTGGTAGTGGTAGTTTGACAAAAAGTTTGGTCATGTCTTCGTTGCTGAGGACAATTAGGATTCCACGTTCATCCCAAACGGATTGTGCGTGATTGAAGCCGTTGTGATGAAAAAGTATTTGAAGAAAAGTCAACCGTCGTCTGCACACAGACATCTTCGAATGTGGTACGTTGTCTTGCGTCATATACCCATAAACAAACAGCGCTTATCCCCCACAGACCATGTGTACGCTTGCACAGCCTTAGAATCAGTTAGCATCGGTTAACCTACTCACGCCTGACAAAAAAGAGCACGGTTCTCATCATCGAACTTCGTGGTGACCCTTGCTGAATACCATTCATTTTTCGTTGGTTCTATTTTCGTAAGAGCCCGCTATGTCCGTTGCCTCTCTGCCCTATTGAGCATCCTATTTATAGTACAACCTTGAAATATCTAACCATGGGCATCACCAATAATAAGTGCTCTTGCAGTCCTTGTGAACTACACTACGGACAACGTGATCCAGAAAGACCACCTCACCTTTTCTGGTTAACCAGATTGGAGCTCGTGCATGGATTAACTCTACTTTATATTATGGGAATATCTATGCGATTGTTGAATCAGTCTTCTGTGAATTTTTGCACTCGTACTGTTCCATATAGTCTTGTGTGGCGAAACCGCGACTCATCAATCCCGCTTTCCACACTCCAATCGGTTGTCAACTTTCGGTTTTTGGGAGCGAACACTCTGAAGTTGATGGAATTTGTTGTGTCGAGTCAAATAGCGATCAACTAAATGAGTGATATTCAACAGGAATCTACTCAATCTGCATTACGAAGTAAGCAGTAATAACGATTGCGGATTGCTTCATCCTTTCCAGATGGGTGGAAATGCAGCCGATGCACATGTAAGAGTTTAGTGTGTTGCGCGTGTGACCCCCACTTTTCCATGTCAGGTTCGAGCTAGCCAATCCATACCAACTGCTCCTGTCCATCGTTTTGTTCACTAGTGTAGTGTATTCGACTAAGAATTCGTGTTACCACGAAGTCTACAACGTGACAGGCCACAATTATTTACCGTACTCGACGAAGCAATCAGAATCCTAAGGATCTTTTTTTTGTTTCGTTGGCCGAACTTTTGGTGTTGCCTAGCCGTTGGTGACCCCATTTAATATTGTTGCGTACGATAAGCACCCAACTGACATGTGGAGTACATAACTTGACTATCAGAGACTACAGTTTGAAGTGGAGTAAATATTCAGCAACGAGTTCATCTGCTTAACCTTTAGGTGTGCATAGAGTTAGATAGTTATGCCATCTGTTTGCGGAAAGACTATGTTGACTCGCGTGAGGTGTGAGAAAGATTAAGAATGACTTAGAAACGAAAAATAAAGTCATAACAATCAGTTGGACACTGTTCGGCATCAGTTCCCGGGCTGAACTCATTGCAACCTACACAGTCGGTGACTTGAGACTCTAGGAAAGATGTAATCCATCGGACCCAGTGGCCTAAATGCTGTTTTCGTTTGGGTGAACTTTCTCTGATGGAAATGTCATTGATGAAGCGAACAATGAAAATCGTAAGAGATTTCTCTCGAGAATGCCCGTTTGCCTTAATTTTTAACTTGGCTGTATGCTTGTAAACTGTAGGTACCCTCATGTTACACGTTTGAACTTAGGTGTTGTAGTCATTAGCTCTCATCCATTCCTTTTCTTTTGCTTCCTAATTATGGTTTGTTCCTCCCTCCTGGATTCTATAACAACCAAACTGCAGTATGTTTTACTTTTATTGTAGTCGGTGGTGATGGTCGTTTTTATCAATTAGTGGTTTTTTTCCGCGGGATTTTTCAAACTATTCAGTGATCGGAAGATCACATCGCTCTAAAGATTATCCCACTTGATGTGGACGAGTAGTAGGATTAGATGGTAGTCGAACATCGCAAATCTTTTCAAATGCTCGTCATGCCGTTGACCGTAGGAGGGTATGAACTGTATTAGAACATTATATACTGTTCACTTCAGCGACCTCCAGACGTCACTTCCATGCCATGAACGGCGAACTTTGGGAGAGACAACACATGCGTCCGCTACTCTTGTTAGTATCTCATCGGCAATCTTGCACGCTGACGAGATGATGTTGCTTAACCAAGTCAAACAACGTCGGTTTACCACTTTATACGGTATGTGATTTTGGTCGATCACTGTGACCATAGTTCATTCCGCCCATAGTTATCGTGTTCACCGTGTTTCACCCCATATTAACCCCATACGTCTCACTTGGTGAGATATATTTCTACTGTATGACGAGTTGGGCTAAAAAGCATGGAGGCATGCTTCTACAATGGATGGATGTTTGAAAAAAGACTTTTATGGTCGCAGCAAGAAATATTTTGGGCTATAGTCTCTGACAATTAGACCACCTATTCCCTGTATTGTTAGGTCGCTGATTACACCTGGGCGCTTTTTCCGTTGAGGCAGCATCGTGAAGTGGTCAGGCAACAACTTAGTCAATTATTAACAGGACCCTGATTACTTTGTTGCGCAGAGTTAGTAGATATCCTTTGCCAACTCTGAGGCATTGTGACCACATTCATCTCACCACAACCAACAGTGCATCTGCATAAAGTCGACTGACTGCTCTTCTGGTTAACCGCAATGTGTGCCGTACATCCTAAAAGTCTCCTCGTCTTCCTACTCTCGTCTTGTTGTCGGGAGCAGCAGCTTGTGCCACAATGTTATCTGATCAGAATGACAGCCAAATCTTTATATGTGTTTGTATACTTAGGCCTATTTTCAAGTTAGACCGAATTTTCCACACCCATTCTTCCTGCATAACTTTGCCATCCAAGGTTGGTGAATGAAAATGTTTCCCACAAAGATCAACCTTGTTTTCTTCTTTTTCTGACCCTCCCGCTCTGTTTTTCTAATGTTTTTTTTTAATTCTAGGATCAGGTGGTCGCTTCTGAGCAACAGCTGGCTGTCAGTCCAAACCTCCCCATCACCACAAGTATAGATGTAACTGCTACGGATGTCCCTGCAGGTTATTCGACTCCGGCGAAAGGTGCAAACCCTCCAGTAATTGCCAGCTTTATGAACTGGGCCTCCTCGAATCAGCTGGACCCATCCACACCTATCTCAGAGCTACCTAATGATACCGCTGATCAACCACCTGCACCTGCGAATTCAGTATCCAAACCGCTTGCCAACCAAATGATGTGATTTGTTCTTCAACTTGCCCATCAGAAGTTAGTTCCTGCACAGGCCTCCATGTATGGGATAAGGTCCTGATGTTCGCCGTGTCCTTGTGCTAGTTTCGTATGTATTACGTCCACGCGCTAAACAAAGGTATTGAAAGAGTTTTTATAAATTCCGTATGTTTTGGTCGAAGAATTTCATTGCAAATTGTGTGGAAGGAGTTGCAACACTTGCGGCCTAAAGTACTCATGATGACCGACCTCCGGATGTTCAGCCACTTAGTGTTACCGGTCTGGTTTACCCTCACGTCAGTTTTTTTGACACAGGCTCGTGGTAGTTCGGTGATAACGGCACGTGACTGTCAGTTACACGGTCATAGGTGCAAACTTGATTGTTGCGATTGCGTTTGTTTGACTCCAGCAGCATCCGGCTCACAAGTGAATTTTCTAAGTCACGTGGACTGGAATACCTTATTGTGTGGAGAATGAATCTTCTAACTGGATAGTCGTCGGTTGCCATTTGACGTTCAGATTTATAGCTGTACTGTCAGATTAAGGTTATCAAAAGAAGGATTTAAGGAAGTGTAGGATCAGATTCATTGCCGTTTTTCTGGTACGTGGCATATTAATCAATGATTTACTTTTTACTAGTAAGTCGAAGGTCTGATTGGCGTAAGTTGAGCACCAGTCCGATTTTTTCGGAACCTTTTGCATGCATGGAGCCCTTTTAGTTAACCCTTTGCAAGACGAATTGCTAGGCGCTAGTCTCGTTCTCGCTTGCACTCGTGAGCAATACCTCACCTTACCACGCCATAATTCCAACTTCGGTTAACATTTTCGTGAGGCAATCTGCGTTTGCCGATGTACCATCGACGTCATTCACTTGTAAGTAATACCCGGATTGCCAGACTGCTTTCAGAAAGAACACAGTAACTATCCTGTTGACCTCAGTTTGTAACTGCATGATTGGGACCTGACGCTAATCAGGTAACCTGAGCACTGCTCATAAGCGCGTGAGACTTGCATTTTTCTCGTAAATTTTCATTTGGTCACTGTCGTTGATGCAGTTAGCTATTTGCATACGTTGTATCCCTCAAGATTTTAACGGGACATATAAAACTATCGTTGGTGTTGACTCAGAACCTGTGTTGTTTCATTTTGACGTCTCCACGTATTTCCAATCATACGACTTCGCCGTTTGTTGTCCAGCTTGTTCGTCAAACTGTGGTAGCTCCAGTGATGCATCACTGTGGCCACATTTATTCGCCCTTAGAGCTCGCCTGTGGATCTGAACTCTACGTTCAGCATACAGTGTAGGATCCAGTTGTTCTAAGTGTAGATACTAATAAGCTTAACAAAATAGTTTGCCACATTCATAAACCAAATCAGAGTGGCATGCTCATGACCTGTCGTTATTTCAATCTTTCTCGCCGTTGGTGCCGCAATTTTTTACTACCGAAATTGTTTCGGCGCTGAATGCCAGTTTTTTTCTCTCAGTCAGCCCACCAACTTGCCTTCCACGTAAAAAGCAGCTTGGAACACTTCACACGGAATTTGGAAACTGCCAATATTTCTCGCATCCACGATTAAATCTGAATAAGTGAACACGACTGGGAAGAGAGGTTTGAAAAATACTACCAGCTTGAAACACATTCAATTATAATGCTCGTGTTGTAGTCTGTCGCATGACGTAACGTATGCATTTCAAGAATACTGGACAAGCTGAGATGATTTTGATGGGAATCCATGTAATTTTCATTTGTTCCGCTGAGTAAACCTGACTGTTCAATTCAACATAGTCTCAGATAGACAGTGATAAAACCAGCATAGTGTGTTGAACAACAATAAAATCGGACCAGGCTGTTTGTGCGTATAGATGCGCCTGTACTAACACCGTTGGAAAAAAATGGACCGAAACAGTTGGCACACCGTAGTTGACACGAATCAGAAATGGCATGCGTATTGCTCACATTGTCTGCCTATTATGTTTTCACTTGAATGCAATGTCGATGACCCAGGCTACCTTTGTTGATCACATAACGCTGCCGAATACATGAGAGTTGCTCCGGGTTGTGAACTACACTACGGACAACGTGATCCAGAAAGACCACCTCACCTTTTCTGGTTAACCAGATTGGAGCTCGTGCATGGATTAACTCTACTTTATATTATGGGAATATCTATGCGATTGTTGAATCAGTCGTCTGTGAATTTTTGCACTCGTACTGTTCCATATAGTCTTGTGTGGCGAAACCGCGACTCATCAACCCCGCTTTCCACACTCCAATCGGTTGTCAACTTTCGGTTTTTGGGAGCGAACACTCTGAAGTTGATGGAATTTGTTGTGTCGAGTCAAATAGCGATCAACTAAATGAGTGATATTCAATCTGCATTACGAAGTAAGCAGTAATAACGATTGCGGATTGCTTCATCCTTTCCAGATGGGTGGAAATGCAGCCGATGCACATGTAAGAGTTTAGTGTGTTGCGCGTGTGACCCCCACTTTTCCATGTCAGGTTCGAGCTAGCCAATCCATACCAACTGCTCCTGTCCATCGTTTTGTTCACTAGTGTAGTGTATTCGACTAAGAATTCGTATTACCACGAAGTCTACAACGTGACAGGCCACAATTATTTACCGTACTCGACGAAGCAATCAGAATCCTAAGGATCTTTTTTTTGTTTCGTTGGCCGAACTTTTGGTGTTGCCTAGCCGTTGGTGACCCCATTTAATATTGTTGCGTACGATAAGCACCCAACTGACATGTGGAGTACATAACTTGACTATCAGAGACTACAATTTGAAGTGGAGTAAATATTCAGCAACGAGTTCATCTGCTTAACCTTTAGGTGTGCATAGAGTTAGATAGTTATGCCATCTGTTTGCAAAAGACTATGTTGACTCGCGTGAGGTGTGAGAAAGATTAAGAATGACTTAGAAACGAAAAATAAAGTCATAACAATCAGTTGGACACTGTTCGGCATCAGTTCCCGGGCTGAACTCATTGCAACCTACACAGTCGGTGACTTGAGACTCTAGGAAAGATGTAATCCATCGGACCCAGTGGCCTAAATGCTGTTTTCGTTTGGGTGAACTTTCTCTGATGGAAATGTCATTGATGAAGCGAACAATGAAAATCGTAAAAGATTTCTCTCGAGAATGCCCGTTTACCTTAATTTTTAACTTGGCTGTATGCTTGTAAACTGTAGGTACCTTTATGTTACACGTTTGAACTTAGACAGGTGTTGTAGTCATTAGCTCTCATCCATTCCTTTTCCTCTTGCTTCCTAGTTATGGTTTGTTCCTCCCTCAATTACGCGGGGCAGTGAAAGCCGTGAGGAAGCTGTCTTGCTGATGACGCCTTACTTTCACTCACAGCTCGGTTGTTTGTTTGCAAGGTGTAGGCGCCTTGATGTTGTATGTTTGAAAATATAATAGACGTAGCTATTTTTTTATTAGTTAGGTCCCGTCTTGTCCTCTTTTTTCTCTCTCTCTTCTGTCTTGGTATACAGGGATTTTTTTTCCTCTTCATGATTGTGTGGCAGTTAAACATTAGTGTGAACCACTGATGTATTGCTGTCTACGATGATGAGCATCATCATTAGAGTCTAAAGGTGTTCAGTTGACGCCAACAAGTGTGGGTACGATTGGTACCAGCTCCACGTCGTTTATGAGCTTGCCCGACCGTCTATGGGACCCGTTTAAACATTGGTATTTGGATGAATGAACAAGTTGAAATAAACAAGAGTTGTACGAGCGGAAAGCATCATTATAATGCTCTTGATGTATTTCGTCGTACGAAGCAACGCATACAATTCCAGAATGTTTGAAAGGCCGAAGATGTTTTCGTTCGGCTGAGTAAACGTGACTATCCAACGCAACACAATCTCAA
>LOND01000592.1:104367-125304 GCA_014220965.1 Paragonimus kellicotti | reverse complement strand
TGGATGTACTCAAATCTACAACGGGCTTCTGGGTGATGGATGTTTCTCGACCGTATTGGATAATACGTCGGCGGTCACGGTCAACCGTTGGGCGATCGGAGAGCTATTTGTTTGAGGGTATGTTTTCTAATCCCCTTCTTCCTGATACGGAAGACAGCAGTGCTGCAACTATAAAGATAGTTCTTCTGTGTGCCCATGGGATCGTGCCTCACTACGTAAGCATTCCTACGCGGTCATTAGCGCGACATACAATCCTATGAGTGTAACTGCTTTTCGTCTGGCTGCTCCCCTTTGGCCTGTCTGACAAGGTTGAACCTGGAAGGACCGGAGTCCTAGTCAGCATAGCCCGCCGGATCAAAACAGCACACAAGCCCGACCACCTCGTCAAGGTAGCAGTATAGGTCAGTGTTGAGCACTGTAGGCCGGGTCAGGCTGAGGACCTAGCGACTCAGAGTCGGTGGCTTGAGACGTTAGGTGAGATGGCGGCTAATCGAGCTCAGTGGCGTGAATGCTGTCGTTGTTTGGCCGAGTTGTCTGTGAAGTGAGTGCACTTAATGACGCGGGACAGTGAAAGCCGTAAGGAAGCTGTCTTGCTGATGACGCCTTACTTTCACTTACAGCTCGGTTGTTTGTTTGCAAGGTGTAGGCACCTTGATGCTGATAATGAAGTAGCTATTCTTAGTAGTTAGGCCCCTTACCCTCCATTCTGCTTTTTTCTTCAAGTCTTGTCTTTCTTTTCAATTAAACATCAGTGAGAATCACTGATGAATTGCTGCCTACGATGATGATGATGATGATGCTGAACATGAGCATTCCAAATAAAATGGTTTGAACTGTTCATCTCCAGCTTAGCCAACCGCATCTCTGTCGACTAATATGCATGCAGCAGAATGTTAGACAAAGAAATCCAAATTAAAGAAAGGCAGGTTGACATTACTGATCGGATAGTCAGTTTTCGATTGAAACAACACTAACGCTACTCTCATTTGGTTGCAGCAGACACATTCAGAGAGATTTTACCGGCCAGAATCTTTAGAAAAGACTGAAGATCACCTATCAAGTGGAGGTCAACAAAGCAAATTAAAACAAAAGAGTAATACAATTGTTATGGTCTACTACAACATGTGTAATTAGGGTTCTGGTTGGCAGAGCAGTACACCGCCTCAATAATTTTGCGGATTTCATACGCGAGATCTCCTAGCAACCGAAGCGACTTCACAGCTCAGCTGGCACGTGATTTCAAACGGCAGTCAAATGCAGATGGAGGTTCAACTTTCACAATCGGATCGCACCAAATCGAATGGTATATTAAATGTTATGATGGCCGGCCAAGAAGACAGTCCCGAAGTGCGTTCGCCAACTGCATAACCTGGGGTAGTAACAAAAGTACGCCGAAATCCAGTTCCCAATAAATATCGCATTAAAAATTGAACTACTAAGACACGACACAGTGTTGTGACAAACGCGTGTACATTTGTGAGGAATCATCCACTGGGTACTAGTTTAATACTTTCGTCTGGAATGGTGCTAGATTCCTTTACAAGGTGATTGGTGGGGAATGCTTTTCAACTGCGAACTTGCAGTGCCTGTGTACCAAAGTGGACCAAATTTGAACTCCCAAGTTACATCAGCATTCAGAACAAGAATACATCAACGACTGGCACCTATGCTTAACTGTCACACAGTCATGGAAAGGAAATATACGCGACAATCCTAGCTTGAAGTTAAAAGAAGAGAAAGAGGACTCTGAAAATCAGCAGTGAAATGTCAACACTTTGCACACAGAAATTACAAACGAGGAAAAGACAGTTGCTGCGTCGAAACTTGCAGTGCACCTATCCACTAAATGCCTTTACTTCACAGGCAACCTAGTCACATAACGTTCACGACAATGAGCCACAGCGTCTTCCATTACAAAGTCAAGAGAGTTTTAACTCAAAAAAGGAACACAGTCGACGATCACTAACGTGCTGGTAACTTTTCTTATTTCGCCACTCCTAGTTTTCACCAGTTCACTTTGAACCGTACACCGGTAGGTTGCGACCTCCACAAACAGAGCTCGGTGTTCCAGAAAATTAGCCAGGATTCTCAGCGTAATGTCCAACCATCCTTTAATAGTGAGCGAACAAGCGAGCAAACAAATATTTGCTTCATAAGTTCGTCGTTGCTTATCCCGTGATACAACCCTATGAGTACCGTTGAACACTGACGAAAGATGACTGATTACATGGATAAAGTCTACTTTAAGTGGCCACAATTCGCAACCATGGAGAAACATTACCCTGATGGTTGCTTCATATACATGTACGTCAGTTTCGAAGGATGGTTATCATTAGGACTCATCTAAAATGATGAAGATTTAACATTTCTTGGAGATACATGTCATTAATCTACGATTCGTTTATCAGTAAACAAGTATGTTCCCATAACTTACCAAAAGCAGAGTACAGCCGAAAATCAAACAGAACACAAGAGGTCCGGCCAAATCGGCATCCTCTAGCACTTCTTGTGGACAGTCTTTGAAAGGCGCGAGTACAGAAAATGTCTGCATGCGGAATGGAAAAGAAATAGTCGAAATATGTTTACACAACACACCGCATGGTCACGAAAGAAGATTAAGTTTTCAACTGTGGAACCACAAGGTGTTTACCGTCATGCGACTGGATTTTATCAGAATGCTCAGATCTAGACTGAATTAATCAGAGCAACCACGTTTGGACTCGTAACCGTGTGGTTGGTAGTTTGATATCCTTGCCATTGAGTGGCCGTGAACACGAGAAATTGTGCACGGAAATGAAAGTGATTAAATCAGATAGCCATACAGGTTCCCGGCTAGCCCTAATGTCATCGAGTGCGGTACTAGGCTGAGGACCGGCGGAGAGGTTTCACGTGGAGGTCAGTTGAGAAGTAAGCGGGCCGTGCGTGGAGAATTAGTAGTTATGACCAACAAAAGTGAACTGCCACCACAAAGCAATAAGTTTACGGATGGTAACTTGGCATGCCTTTTACAATCCTCCGAAATCATGGACGATTCCGTTGTTTTGAGTACCAGCCCCTAGCTTAAGACCGACGGATCCTTCTTCAGAGTTTTGTTTGACTTACACAACCAGACATAGCATAAGAACACATACTATTGGCGTTGCATTGTGTGGCAATATACATACAATAATTGCAATAACTGTTACAATATGGATTAAGAAGTGTAGTCAACTATTGCAACAGTAAGAAATCACCGATTGAGCGAAATCAAATTAGAGACAGAACTTGCCAGATACTAATGGCGAAACTTGGAACCAACAACATGAAAACTACGGATTAGAAGACCGAATGAAAGCTCATCTCCGTCAGTATAAATATCGTAACCAAAAAAGAGAACTACCCACCGTTCCCCATGTAAATGCCATGAGGATGCATATCTGGTTGACGGTGAAATGTATTAGGGAGCAAGAAAAGTTGGACTCCAGAATAAAGCGTTGGAAGTGGCCATAAATCCTTAGCATTGTGAAAACGTCTTGTGAAAACACCTTCGTGAATTTACGTTGCATACAAGGAACGAAGTTCTGCCATTCTGGTGCCACATATGGGCAAAGCTACTTGAGACAGTGTGAAAACGTCTAACCGAACTAATGGTTAGAAGATTCACTCAAGCCGAACGTTTAGGGGCAAAGGCAAAGGAAACGTAAAAAAAATATCAACCCTAATAACAAGATAATCTAACATCCGTGGTGCAGTCTATGGTTTACAAATTAAAACAGGTAGTTCGGATGTAGACCACCATACAGATAATCGAGGAATAAATGTGTACAGTTGAGAACAGTAAACATGTGTAAGCAGCCGATTTCTAGCAACACGATGAACTCAGACGGACGCCAAACGTACACTGAGATACCGCTGAGTGGGTGAAAACAGTGAATATTCCCTTAAAGACAGTGTTCGAACACATGTCCTTGGTAGATATTATACACCAAAAGACACACCGGAGAGAAGAAATATGCGAAATGTCGTTGACCATCCGTCCCGTTCCACATTACGAGACAGCTTTCCATTGCAGTTATTATTACAGCACGTTTCAGAACAAACAGAAGTGTAACATACGGAAGATAGGTAAAACGTTACATCCAGATCAGAGACAAACTGAATTTTGTGGAGAACACTTCTACAAGGGACTTGACGTCAGATTACGATTAACAGTAGTAAGATTGGATTAGCAGTTGTACATATCCAGCGGCCCGAGGAAGTGACGTTAAGTATAGAGACGTACGGGCCATGATCGTCATCCTGACTTGCATTCCGTTGGAGCTTCTGCTACTATTGGTAACAGGCCGAAAGTCAAAAGAACACAGGCTTAACAGGTCATTCGTTTCTCAGATGGAGACAATATTGGACTGAACTACAGTGCAGATGTGTGCATGCATTTTGCAACGAATAAAAATGTCCTGGTCAACCGAATTTTACAGACAAAACACTACTTGCAAACAAATTCAAATCGAATTTTGAAGACGTCTCACAAGTTCCTTTAACTGAATCTGCTCTTCGGCAACCGAATACCTTAATACACAAAGGCCTTGATGAATAGACAGTTCGGGTGTGCGTAGACTATCAGACAACAAAAATTTGGACACAGCTGTCAGGCAAACAAAAAAAGGAAAACGGCAAAACTTAGACAAACGGTGGTATGGTCGATGGGGGCGTTGATACCATGATACGCGTAAAGAACAACCAATTGAGCACAAAACGTTAGCTTTACCCAACCAAGAAACTCGGGAACGAATGTTTGTAGCTGTGTGTATATGTTCGTGTAATTTGTCAATCCATTCATGGCTAACATAAATGGTGAGATAAAGTTTTGCCTCAACGCAAAACGTCCCACTATTGTTATTGGGCATGTCAACGGACCTATCGGATCCAAACGGAAACGAGAGAGAAATGAAGATGAAGCTCACGATAGGCAAAGGAGATCGGCAAGCTCACCCACGTGAGCGTGCACACACACATATACACAAAACAGATATATATAAGTAATAACGATGAGCATTTGAGCGGCTCAGCATGAAACGTCCGCAATTTGTGATACAGCTGATGTGCAACCTGATGTCTCTTTTATCTGTGACTACATGCCAAGTGTGTCCCTCAGCGCCCGTCCCCACCAGAACAATTGAATGTTCGGAAAGAGGGTTGATTAATGTGCCGGAATTGTACAACATACCATACGAAGTCAAGCGGGAACTAATCGGGCTGGATTTATCACGCAATCGGATCGAAGTTTTGCACGAAGATGCGTTAAACGAGCTCCCAAAACTGCGGCGACTCTGCTTGGATTATAATAGACTGTGGAAGATAACTGAGTATGCATTTAGACCGGTTCCACGCCTGGAGGAGCTCGCATTACGCGGAAATCAATTACAACTGTACCTAGGTAGTATTGTGACTAGTTGCTGGATATATACGCCGAAACTGAGAATGCTGGATTTATCCGAGAATCCGCTGGGATTTATACCTAGTCAGTTTTTTGTTCCTCTACGAAACCTACAAGTGCTGAAGCTAGAAGACAGTAGACCGCAGCTGACTGTTGAAGTCCGCGCATTTGCAGGTCTTGTCCGA
Source organism: Paragonimus kellicotti (assembly GCA_014220965.1). Classification (NCBI taxonomy): domain Eukaryota; kingdom Metazoa; phylum Platyhelminthes; class Trematoda; order Plagiorchiida; family Troglotrematidae; genus Paragonimus; species Paragonimus kellicotti. The sequence continues at coordinate 119,703 of LOND01000592.1, read as the reverse complement.
CTAGTATACTTGGATCTACGTCGGAATAATATGACTCAGTTCTCAGTGCATTCATTCGACAATCTTGACAACATGACGGAGCTTCATCACATTCGGTTAGATGGCAACGCATGGAATTGCGACTGCACTCTAGCTTGGCTTCACGTATGGCATACAAAGATGGAGCGGCGCCAAAACTCCCCTAAGCTAAATCGTACAAGAGATATGTGGCCTAGTCAAGGGAAATCAAGTCCAATCTGTGGCTCACCAACACATCTACGGGGTCGTTTTATTTTCGATTTGCAGGCATCAGAATTGCAATGTGTACCAAAGCTGTTCACTCGACCGCTAACCCAAAGCGTTCACGTTCAACAAGGCGAAAACGTTACGCTAATTTGCGATTTCTACACGAATCCTAGGATAGAACCCAGTTGGATCTATAACGGCAGACCACTTTCTCCCGGAGCAGTAACCGAGCAGCAAACCACGGTGCTCAACCTCTCCGAGGGCATTCGGATAAAGTTAAGGCTCGAATTATACGACGTGAAGACCACCGATGCGGGTGTCTATCAGTGTCAAAGTGAGAATAGACTGGGTAAAGTGGAGGCCAACTTCACCCTAACTGTTCATGACGAAGGGGTTCAGAAGACGTATAGGGTTTCAATGGACCGATGGACCCGCGTACTACACAGAGACATATGGGCCGTGATTGTCATCCTGATTGGTGGCATTCCTCCGTTGGTTGGCATTCTGTTGCTTGGTGTGTGTTACTACCGGCGATGGGCTGACAAACGTCCACGTGTTTCGACGGAAGAGATGAAGGGAACACGAGGTGTGCGGATCATTCGTGTGTCAGGCGCGCTGGATGGGGATTGGAACAGTGACAGGTGAAAGATAATTCATGACTTGGACCAACAACACATAACGAATTCGACGTGAGCAGTCTGGGTTTTCAGAATCACAAGAGGGCATGAACACAGCAAACAGAACTGTCAAGACGAGCCAAACTTGTGCACCGTGTTCACACGGGCTAAGTCGGTGACTAACGTGTGTTAATTCTTGTCCCCAGTCAAAGTACGTGAGTTACGTTTCACAGTCTCTTCACGATAGACGAACTCGAATGTGTACTTTCCAGAGATGTGATTTCTCGAAAGGTCAGAAGAAAGGCATACATATTACATTATTGTTGCTGTTATTATTACTATTTCTGGTACCAACGTTATCAAGCATTTTTAGAAATTTAGCAGTTCGATGACGTTTACAACTTTCGGACAATCGGTTCAGTAGGGGCGATAACGTATCGTTGGGTTATTCCAGCTAGAAAGTCGATATGCACGACACCGGTCTAAAATGCAAACCAATCAAATCATGTATGGTTCTCTCACCAAATGAATGACAATATTTTGTAAGATTCCCGACCCGGCGGAGAACCTATTGAACCCCAGCTCCCGATGGTTGGAGGAAATCACAGGGCGGCAATACGATGACGTAGACGAGGACCACGACAGCCACGATGAATTAAATTAATAAGTACCGTCTACCAGGCGGATGGCTCACGACTACTCTTATTGCTGATTGGAAACGCTCTCCAACGTCGTAATGTTCTAGTCAGTCACGAACTCGCTTATTTTTTTGAGTTTCAAATGTTTTGTTGCTTTTGATTTTTTCATTCGTACTCTTCTATATATTTATTTAATTGTAATCCCATGGACAGTTATCAAAATCAACGCGCGGCTCAACGCGAATAGGTACGTATGTATGTATGTGCACTCCATAGCAGACAAGAACTGGCTCAATTGACTGATCACAAAGCTAACTAAAGAGAATGAAAGTGATCCAGGAGTACGATCAAAAAGAACAACTAAACTTCGGTTTAGTTGGTCCATCCTCGAAATGAACTTGAAAAGGCAGGTTAGCATAGATAAACTGCGCCATCTTTGTTCGAACTGAGTTCGCTGCATCCGCCGTACATTCAGTGGAAATGGGGATCGTCAAAATATGTACAAAATCATCACTTAGGGAGTATCTTGTCCAGATATAAAGAAATTCATGGACACTGCCACGGAAACGCACATTTAACGAATGGGTCTTTGTATACAGAAAAGGTGACTTCGATCGCCTAATGGCAATTGCTTCAGCGACGTGATGTGTGAAAATGACTGGAAACCCCGACGGATTGCCAGTGGCGTGGCTTGTCTCGAGCAAGTGACGCGTAATGAAGGAAGTCAGCAACTTGTGTGGATGAGCCTTGATATTATCCGGATAACTTCCAAGTGGTTAAGTGAAGTGGCTACGCATCCTGATTTACAACCGTTTTGCTGTCACTCTAACAAACCACTATGGCATTAATCCGAATCCATTCTTTTGCTCGTGTTCACTGGTGTGCTGTTATGCACGACTGATGTGAACTGGCTTTTATGGACCCAACGACAACGATTTAAAGTGCAGGGATTACACGCTTCTCCAACTCCTCAATAGTCACCGTTCTCAGGGCAGATAGCCATTGTGTTATTTTAAAGAAACGCATCATAGCAGTTGGTTTCTGATCCTCAGGACAGCATCTCCTGAATTCGTCGTACCACGATAATCTGAGCTTGAAGAATGCAGTATAATCTGCCCTGATTTACGAACATCCGTCATTCGGATAACGTTACCGCTCGACCAACATGCACAATTAACATGTCGCATGAAACTCAAATGTAAACAATGGGATGTATAGTACCCAGCTACATAACACGCTAGCAGATTAGTAGCTGGAGCTTACATCGGAAGGATGTCGTAATCCACAAAGTGCATCCCAGTGCTGGGCGGATTAAAAACAAACACCGAAACGGGTCATCGCGATTCGTCAAAGCAGCCGGCAAAGACAAATGTGGAGCTGCACCATATCAATATTGGAACACAGTGAGATGAAGGAAACAGAGAGAATCTTTGAAGGTGCACGTAGGCATTTTAGCGATGACAAAAGTTACATCTGTTTTGGCCGGGTAGAGAATTTACTGAACAGCGGAAACCAACGGTCTTTTCAAGATAAGGCAGACACCATCGTCCTTGAAAGGAAGTGGATGGATTGATTATTAACCAGCAGTTTGTTGAATAAACTTATAAACCATTGTGAACGCTCCTATATTTTTAAAGCGTGTTCACGATGCTGATGCCCATCGAAAACGGCGTCAGTTGTGAGGATTGTACTGGATTAATCGATTTTTTGTAGTTTTCCGTTCTGCAGTAAATTCTAGACAAGATACAGCGGAATCAGTCAGAATAACGATTACGTAACACACTAATAGTAGCTGGTCTTTTCAACAATTAACCTGATAGAAATTGAACAATTTTCACATTTAATCGCGGCTTTAGCGGCCGGATGGACTTTCTAGCCATGTACCATCGAAAGGAAAGTCTAAACTGGAAATCCGCATTTGTTGGGATTTATCAGTGGTGCACACTTTGTCATGACCAGGAGTTGAACTCCGGTCCGCGTACTACTGAGTCAACCAAGTTGACCTACGTGAGGGATCATGCAGCTTCGACAAAATACTACCTCACTTTACTGGCTGATTAGTCTCCAAGCCAATTTTATCTTTCTTTTAATCGTGACCCTCCGAGTCCACACTTGGTCTTAGTCTTCATAGAAGTTTCATCAATGCCACAAGTTCGATGTACAGATCCTTCGAAGAAAATGTTCTTACTTCAGGTTATCATACAAAATGGGGCAGCTATCAACTATAATGAAAGGACAAATAGGTCATACAATGTCATATAGTGCCGATGGTGGATGTGTCCAGCCAAAAATAGTGATAAGCAAACAAACCAGACAAAAGCGCTTTGATTTAAAACGCAAAGAGATAAACGTAGTATATAAGCACATAATTTCAATCATATTCTACAAAGCAGGAAAATAAAGCAAACTAAATTAATGAACTGTGAAAAGGGACTTGCCTTTTCGGTGATATGATTAAAATTGATTCCCAATTCTGAAAAGAAAAAAAGAGAAACAATATGGTTCAAACGTCGTTCTGACAACGTGAATATTGAAAGAGGTCATTGTAAGGCGAATAATACTATCTATCATCATAGATGAACGTTCGCAACTAGACGTTCTCTGATTACATGATAGTACGGGTTTTTTTTACAATTGCGTACACATAATCCACGCGAATACAAACTATCAGCGTCACAACCAACCCAGCACCCAGATTCGTCGCACTGTCATCGATGTGCAAAGTCATGCCACCTTGGAATTTGTTTTGTGAGGCAATAGACAGCAATTAAGTCGACATGGAAGGCTTGTATAGTCAGCGTTGCCGATCTAAGAGCAATAGCTTGTCGCATCTACTAACATCGCCGTCCATAATGTCTGCAATGTAAAGACCACATAGTGTTAACCATCATGTCACATCCTGGGTTACATACTGAGGCTAGGTACTGTCAGACTAATAGAAATTGAGCAGAAATAGTTTAAATAACCGCTCATCGAGCCCGAAATCGTTTGACTGGCAATCGACAACATTACTTCTGCTAGACTTTAAAGCACATCGTAGAGTGATTAGGACTTACCAGATTTAGCTAGATGTTATTCACCAGTTCAACACTCACTTTTGCATATCAATGTTAATATGTTTGACGGTTGCCAAATTCAAGCGGTCGTAGGCACAAGTGAGCTGGGATAAATCTGACGGTCAGAATAGCAACTACCAGGCCCACGGTTGCATATTCAAGCTAAGACCGCCTACAATTAATTAATTTAATGGTTGGGCAAAAGTAAAATGAAGGGTCTTGATCATCTTACTGTCGCATACGTTAAAACACCATGCTGCTCCATGAGACAGGAGCGGTTGCAGAGGAACGTATAAATGTAGCCAAGTGATGTAGGGAAACGAGCTACTCAGATTGATTGCGTTGAGTGTAGAAACCGCAACTTCAGTCACAACCTGAACAGTGTCGACACAATTATGCAAAACAGATGAGAAAATATGCAAGCACACAGCGGCACACTTAAACAAGATTAAATTTCCAAGGCAGCTCACTTCTAGTGCTCAGTCGATAGGGAAGTAGAAAACATTGCGCACACATTGCAGACTTGGTGCAGTTTTCGAGCGTGTACAGGACGAATGAGAACTCATCCTGATAGAGTAGATGAACCTGCTGCTGTTTATAACTCGTTACCGATCGCTTACGCGCAATATGCTCATTTGCCTAAGTACCACTGGCAAACAAGGGCAGTTTAGTGATCTATTAGAAGGGTTCAACCCACAGGGATTAACCGTAAGCAAATTTATTCCTCATATCGAAGGGTTAGAATCTAAAAGAATAACATCCAGGTTGACCGATGCAGTTTATCAGCAGCGTTCGTGTCGTCTTATGATGTGAACTGTTTACTTCGGTCTGTTCGATTACTTCTCCTTGATCAGAAAGGACACTTGGGAGAACACCGACCACACTACACTCAGTGATACGAAGATACAAAAGCATTTGTAACTAAAAGTAGCACGTTTGAACGAACAGCATTAGGTGAAGTATGAACGGTGCAAATACAAATGACAGTAAGCAAAGTCCGAATAATCTTCACCAGTCGATAGTGATCCAGTGATTTTCGATTGAGCAGCTACTTCCATAGGGCCCTTACGAAGAAGAAGGCGAACTGCCACAAAAACAGTAGTTCATTCGCCCTTCTTCTTACTTCACCATTTACAACCGAACTAAGATTCTGTACCACGCAAAATACACCGATTAAATTACCAGTTCACCTGATCAATGTGGCCCTTGGGATAACAGATTTTGTCCAGTCAATATGTGTCTTAGTTTAGTGTATGACACGTGCATCAGGTGGTCTTGTTGAATAAAGCCCCCGTTCATCTGTTAATTTGACATGTAAGTGTGTGTGTGGGTGGGTGGGGGATTGAGTGTTTCCGCATACGTGCAGTCATGCGAGGTGAGTTCTACGCAAGTCCTGATAATACGAGAAAACAAGTATAATGGTTCCGTTGACAGTCGAAGGTTTCAATCAGTTCCGGAAAGCGACCCACGAATAAAGTCGTGTACCTAAAGGCTTTAAACTCTACAGCCCAAACATCCAATCCATAAGGGAGCATCCGATCCGTTTTCGGATTAGCTTGTCAAATGTAAACAGAGCCAAAGGACACTTGTGAATAAACGTCAACAGAACCGGCTCCTGTTGCATACCTCGCGGTCACACTCACCTTCAGTGTAAACAGGAAAGAAAAAACTCGGAAATGTGTGCGTGTAATCCTTTCTAGTCCAGTCGGCTGATGCCGGTTAGCAAAATAAGGGGCTAGTGCGGGGATGAAGAGCATATCTCTAGGAAACAAAAAATACGGAGACTCCAATGGTGAGCTCTAATTTAGGCTGACGTTGAAAACCAAGCCAAACCTTCAACATACAGTGCATCCGCGGATTTGAAGTAAAAAGGTATTAGGCCACGATGATCCAAGTTGTTGAAATGGAGAGTAGTGGTTTAGCAAACGACGAGTCACTGGTTGTCAAAAACGGAATAGTCAACATGCATCCGCCGCTCCGTGATGACGTACCCATCTAAGACAGTCGGTGCACCCGTCACAGCGCCACAGTCACGTCATTACGACTCATGGCGCTTATAGTTCCTGTGCATACTGCACGCCTGAATTCACGGTCACGAAACTACTACTTACTGGACTTTTGAACGTCTGTCCAAGTTCCGTCCCTCCAATAAGTCCCGTGAAAAACTGCTTCATCTCCTGATCCAAGGTCGACGCTTAAAAGCGAAAGACATCCAATTACCGCAGCTATTGGTCATCAGCATTTCCCTTATCTGCTATAAGCTGCCTGAAGAATAACTGCTTCGGGATCTTTTCGTCAATCATCTGACGGACGTATCCAAGCCAACAAATCTAACTAAGCATCAACAGGGCTTCAACTCCGTTCATGTCAGCTTTCCGAAGTAACTCAGTGTTCGGAACTTCATCCGACTACCTAATATTCAGGGTGTCGTAGACACTGCAGGTGGAAGTGGCTCATATACTGCACATCCCGCTGATACAATGTCCAGGCTTCATTGCCGAACAACAGTGTACACCGCACCACCGGGCGATAAACAAGCAGCTTAGTTTTCATACTTATGATGCGGTCCTTCGAAACGTGTCTTTCGCGACGTCCAAAAGAAGCACGGGAATAGATCAGGCCTGCTCGTAACTCCCGGTCCACCCACAGATCTATCGACACAGTGCTAATAAAGTAGAACAAATATGCGTGACTACATACGATGTCAGCATTAAAGAGATAGTTATCAAGATGATTAAAGAGATAAACATGGCACCACTGCTCGATGGAGGCAGAAACAAAGAAAATGTTTCGTTTGTGTTGACATCTAAACTAGATTTGGCAGCCTCGATCGCGAAAGCGGTCACCATTCGCTAGATTTCTTTTTCACTGTGCACAGACAGCGCACTGTCATTTATGAACATCAGTATCCGAATGGTCAGATGAAGTAGCAGGCCTGGAGCATCAAAATGTCGGACATTCAGCAGACGAACATCCGCGTGGTATTCTATTTGAATACTGTCCAGCACGTTCTGAACGGCACCGTTAATAATGAATTCGAGTGTAGGCTAAACAGAGTTAAGGTTAATACATAACTCAGCTTAGTACCTGTAACAATTTACAGATCTAGATAAGGCCCAACTGCGAAAAAGATGAGTTTTGGCTGGATTCCAACCAGCGACAGAAAAAGCATGTCCAAATAAGATAGGCGCTGTACCAACGGAGGTGTGGTGTCTCAACGGGAGCTCAGAATTTTCACAGTTTGATTCAGTTACCTGCTATAAGTAATACATTTTCAATGCGCACTGGTGATGGTGGATTTCAGCGTGAACTGTTTGAGAACTCCTACTTGGGCAGTCAATCAGCCGGATCATATGAGAGATTCCATATCGTTTAGTGGGGTGGGTGGAAAATTGAATCCAAACGTGACATTTCTGAGCTTCCGGTCTGACTTCGGAGATCAGCTGCCGCGTTTAGGCATGTCGTTTCAATCGATGGTTCGAAGCCAGTTGAAGTCCGGATTTTTCGAGACTGAGTTCGATCTAAATTACAGAATATGCCACACTACTCAAAGATATTGTAATTTGCAAATCATCAAAGGTCGACCACATGACTGCATCTTTGCGTTCTAAATGAATTGATGAACCTACTAGGACATTCGAACTCACATAGCACCGACCGCAATGTTTCACGGTATACGGTGTCAAATGCTTCGGTGATAACCACGAAGAGAGTACACATTCGTATTCACGGCACTTCTCTGGGACCTAGCGGGCTGCCAACACCATAGTTAGAGTACTGGGACTGGCTCGCAGTCCACGCTGCTCTTCAGGAACACCCGTCTCCAAGATTTTCCTATTGAGCTCATTGAGCAGGATTCTCGATAGAACCTTTCTAACATAGCTTAGAAGACTAATTCCCCAAAAAATGTCCGTTTCGCCGGTACTTACTTTTGAATAACAGTGCAGAGAGTATCTTAGAACTGCTATGAAACCGTTTCTTGTTCCCAGATGAAGTGAACCAACTGAAGCAGAACAGGCTCCTTAAGATGTCACCGTCGGCAGATAGCGGGTATTGGAGGTTCTTTCAGTCTAATGATAGCTGGAAGTAAGAAAGCAACCCTCGTCTTCGAATCCTTTAGTCGTCCGACATCCAGTCTTCGTCGCTGGCCGGCCAATCTACGATAAGCGGGCTTGCAAATGTGAGTGGACGTCTTGGTCCTGATCATCTTATGATCCGTGCTGTGTTCAGCTCTGAACATCGTTCCCGTGACACGTACCTCGTGGATTTCGTGCTGTCATATGGGCACGAAATCAGGCGAACGACAGTGACTGTTTCGTGGATGCATCCACATGGTGACATCGTTCGCATCCAGCCGAAGAGGGGTGTTCACGTTAGCTAGCTGGCGAACAGCTTATAAATAGCGCAGACGGTCTCTCATCCGTGTCGAACGGAGTGCAGTGGAAATCGCGGCATATGGCTGACACTTTATGTTGTCAGTGTGAACCTGATTCGGAAGTTGATGCCGTGTGGTTCTCTTACCATCAAACAATCGACACGATCAGCGACCGTGGTTCCGAACACATCTTTTGGATAACCAATCCAGTGGAAAGGGTAATCAAAGCCTGCTTCCAGCATCTTGTCTTGGTTTGTGAGACGCGTCTCACTCAAATTATTGACATCAACGCGGTAGCGACTCAGGTCTATCACAACTAGTGAGGTGCAGCTATATGGTCGTCCGGTATTACGTTGAGGCAGTATCATAAATAAATCTCATGGTTTAACAGTTTAAAGGCTGACAGCATCGTTTCGGATTAACCTGTCACAGTGACCGAAACCAGGGAACGCCTGCACACAACTCTCGCGACAGGTAACTTCCGCTGAACCACACCCGGTTCCAGGTATCACATTACAGATGGAATAACACCAGGTGGCGTAAGGGTGGAGGCCTTTGTGGCCCAGTCTGTCAGTTCTGGCTGGCCAGATTGTGAGCTAGTATGGAAGTGAAGACCCTAACTACTGAAAACAAAAATAGACTTAGGTGATAGGACCCAGGTTGAAAAGAAAGATACTGAAAACGTAGAAACAAACAGTTCTATACAAAATTGCATATTACTGCACCGTGGATGGTATATGGAAGGATGGCAAAAATTTAAGGTTGGACCAAAAACAAAGCAAAAACTTCGTCTTACAATACAATAAAAGTCTCATTCTTTTGGTAAGGAGAGACTGACCCATCCCAAGGATGTGATGAATAAGACACTGACGTTCGGTTCCAATCCCCGCTATGTAGAGCAAATGTACTGGAAACCGCACCAAGCTCTCTTCTGCATAAGAAAGGAGAAGAACAGGTACCATCGAAAAAAGCACTTCGACCGCTCAAGGGTCGACTGTGGCCAACGGTGCATTATTCCGTACAGCATAAACACTTAAAGTACTCCTCAGATGCAACCACACATACGGAAAACAGTGTTTGCGTTCATCACGAAACGCAGCTGAGGCGCAATCTCAAGCAGTAAAGAAGACGCAGGCTAGTGTTAAGAGAAAATTTTACATTTTGAATATTTCACGGCACTCTATATAACTGAAAACTATTTATTAACAAAGGTGACCAAACGTTAACATCAACGATGATGATGCGTTCGCTAGTGAACTGAGTCATTTCGTACACACAGATGAATCCGTTTGAAGCAAGCTTGCTGTATAGATTTGCATCACTGATGAACCTTATTCACTGTATAGACGAGAGAGAAAAACAATTCATTTGAGTCCACCGGTTCGGGTAAATCGTCTACAGTTGGCATCACTTTCGTGTGGTGAGTAAAGAGGAGATCACCGCACACTGAACTAAGAACAATACACTATTCAGAGCCAATTCATACCGACGACGTTACTTAATTACTTACTCAACCGTGTAAGATGCTGGGTATACAGCGTTCAGTAGGACGAAACGGCAAACAATGTGTATGCTCGCGTGATGATCGTTACTTCGAAGAAGTTAGGAGAGGTAGTAGAAAGAGGAGTTTATGTAATCAATAGTAGAGTGAATCGGCAGCCCGGTTCGCAACAAGTGAATAACGCTAATTATCTCCGTCCTCAGTCCCAGACAGGTATCCTAAAATGCTATGCACAAACATTACCTGGAAAATAAACAAGGTAATCGTGGAACTTGAAATACACTTTAGGACAAAAATATGGACGAGGTGGTTTGTAGTATTCGGCCAACACGGATCCGACAAGCACGTTTTATGCGGACTGCATTGTCTTCGTTCAGATTTGCAAGGGTTTTACAGAAACGCACTATTGGCTGAGTAACCACTCAGAATGAATGAAACAACCCAATGCTGCTCCGGGCGTCTCGGTGAGTGTTGTCTATGTGACCCACAAGGACCTTCGATCATGCATCTATCGAACTCGGTGTGTCGATAGGCAAATACGAGAACAACCGATGATCAGTTGGAACGTGCGAGTGATGAGTCGAAATTATGGGACGGATGGGTGACGAGTATTGTCAAAACACAAGTTGATGGTGGCCCAGTCTCCGTACTGTCTGGCAAACTGAAAAGAGTTGGTCTGCTTTGATCACACCCTCTTCTACTGGACTGAATACAATGCGAAACCATTGACGATTCCGAAGTTGGATGAATGAATGAGTGGACACGTAGAAGCGAATGAGAAATGGAGAACGACAGAACGAATGAATGCACAATATTCATTGAGGTCACATGAATAACGGTTACCGAGAGTTCCGTAGTTCTGTAGGTATTAAACTGACGCACATCCGTAGAAGAGTAGCCGGTCTGCACGAGGGCGACACGGGCCACATAGAATGTGTTTGTTACATTTGTACAGATCTACCGCTGTAATCCATTCTCTGTGGTTTTTGCTAAGAGTGTAAATAAACCGAATTCAATAAAATTAGGTTTGAATGTAAAAATAAACTGCGTAACCGGCTATGCTAGAGGTTGGTAGCATGATCGGACTGAAGCAAGAAAACGACCAGTAAACCACTCATTGGTATGACAACCTTCTAGAAGTGGTGGTTCGTTCTCGTAATCCTCCGTGTTCTCATGCCTTCCTGGTGGGCCCGGTGTGAATAAATTTGAAGTATAATTCGGTCCATAGCCATATCCAGGCGCCGATGCTGGTGCATCGTAAGAAAATTGACTGAACTGCCTGCAATGTTTGAAAAACGAGGAGGAAGGCAGGTGAGTTTGCAACCGCCGGAGGGAAGTGAAAAATTGTTAACCGAAGTATAACCAGTAAGTCTGGGGACTAATTTAAGCATAATTTGATGGCTAACTACAACATCAACGCCGCCGAATGATTCCAATGATAGGTCACCTGTTCGGTTTGCAGACACAAATGAAACAATGCGAACAAAAACACACAAGTTAACAACGAAGCTGAGCCAACAGCATGCATCACTTACACTGCATTTCGGCACTACTATGCCTGAATTTACCCTAGGTAAACCAAACTAAATACCTCAGTCAGTCTGCAAACATTCACTCTACCAGCATCTCCAGGCAGCAGTGTTTTGGTATTGGTATGTTCGCCGAGCTTGGCATTTAGGTTGCAAACGTTTCATCACCAAACGAGGTGACATCATCAGTGCGTAAGTGTTTCAGCGTATAGTTTTGAGCTCAAAAACGTTTGCAACCTAAATGTAAATGTCAAGCTCGGCGAACATACCAATACCAAAACCATCAACCTGAGCTACGAACGACACCACCACACCACTGTTCACAACTATCAGAAAGGTAGCAGTGTATAAATGTCAGGACATGTTGAACAGCGCAAATTACTCGGACGCAGAGTGTACAGATTTAACGCTCTAGATGGGACAAAATTCTAGGACGGTCTTATATGGGGGAACGTACTGTCGCCCAAGGAGCATTCGCGTAAAATGCGAGTGACGAAATAACGTCCGTCTTGTTCAGTGAAATCACTACGTTAGCACGTCACGTAAACGAACGGCAGGCAGTCAATAATACACACATTTAGTATGGCCTGTGCCCTTACAAGTTGTACTAGCGATACTTCTGCATTATTTGCACCCACATCTATCCTGCAGCCTTTCACAGACAAATTCACATTAAACGAAACTCACCAGTGGCTGCACGAATGACAACTGCCTTAGGCCTGGGTGGCTTCGTACATAAGTACGTCCGTTATCCTTCTTCACCTTTTCTTCTGTCAACAAAACCCTTGTTCTAGATAGTGTCGCTTTTCGAAGTCTGCACGTGCAATAAGTTCTTCTGAAATGATCTCGTGTAGTTGATGAGCTCTCAAAATCGTTGAAGTAATCGCATTCAGACTGATTCACTGACAGTACCTCGGGGGATAGCGGAAACTATTTTCAAGATGTGTATAAAATGAGGTGATGGAGTCCCCTTATCCAAACATTTTCACTTTGAAAACCAACACATTAAACAACCTCAAGTCCTGTAATGCGCGTTGGCGAGTATAGCGTGTTCACAGCGAGCTAATTTTCCCGTTCGTGCGACCTCCGCGGCGGAAATAGTTGATAAACTAGATGACGGTGAGGCAGACACTGACAGACCCAAGCCGACTTTTCTATGCCAAAATAGGCATTCCTGCTAACCACAAGTTCAATATGACTCCCGACAAAATGGCATGATTCTACCACGGACGTAAACCATCTCTGCACAGTCCAAGTTCGAAATTAGACTGTGCCAACGCATAAGATCTATGAACAATAAGATTTTGCAGGCATACTATCAAAAATGTACACATTGTACCTAAATCGGCTACGCAACCCACCAAAGAGAAAACACATCCCTGGTGTCAGAAAACAAGATATCTTGTAGTTACTTACCGTTTCAAAGTAGCGTAATCAAAAAACAAAAAGTGAAATATAGAACGAAATGGGTAGCACACGACCATGAAGACTATTATCAGGGTTAAAACCGACATCGGTAAGTGGAGGGTGTCGGTGTTTAGTCACTGCGGGTGTCGGATCGCACAAGGAACCGAGTCACCCCGACTAACAGTCTAGAACAATGAGCTCGGCCAACGGGGCAGAACGTCAAAGTGGGTATCGAACGTTGGTGTAGACACGCTTTCGTGATTGCAACGTCTGGATAACCACAGATATCATCAGCCTTACGATCGACAGCACCATTACCGTCCCGATCCAAATTACGAGTGTCAACACCCACTGTCTGGTCAGGCCCTTTAACATGTCTCTACGTCACTGTTGAGGTGACCGGCAGCCGAAGCCACAGTACCTTTTGCTCAGGCTCACGGCTGGGATGATGATGCGTTCGATCGTTATTATTGGGTGGCACCAACGAGCAGGCAACAAAGAGGTTAGGGAGCGAGTATTTGGCAGTGATTGTCAAAGCGAACTCTCTTGTTCAATCATTACATTTGCACAGACTTAGATGGTTAGGTCATGTACTAAGGATGCCAGCTAGTCGTTTGCCACACCGAGCACTGTTTATGTGGACCTAACTACTAAAAATAGCTACGTCTATATTCAAACATACAACATCAAGGCGCCTACACCTTGCAAACAAACAACCGAGCTGTAAGTCAGCAAGACAGCTTCCTTACGGCTTTCACTGCCTCGCATCATTAAGTGCACTCACTTCACAGACAACTCGGCCAAACAACGACAACATTCACGCCACTGAGCTCGATTAGCCGCCATCTCACCTAACGTCTCAAGCCACCGACTGTGAGTCGCGAGGGCCCCAGCCCGGGAGACGAACCCGATCTACAGTGACCAACCCCTTCGTGAACGATTTCATTTGTCTACGCCAGGTCATCATCTGTCCACCTCGCACCTTGCGCCAGTCGGCCAAACAGTGCTCGGTGTGGCAAACGACTAGCTGGCATCCTTAGTACATGACCTAACCATCTAAGTCTGCACACACGTAATGATTGAACGAAAGAACTCGTTTGACAATCGCCGATGCCTCACCACTTTACTCGCTGGTGCCACCCGATACGAGCGATTGAACGCAGACATCGGTGGTCAAATACCTGAAGACGGTTCACGTCCTCTACTCTGAGCGGCCACGTTTCGCTGCCGTAAAGTAATACAGCCCTCACTGTTGTCTGATATACGCGACCCTTAAGCTTCAGAGAAATACCTCTGTCGCCATAGGTGTCTTAGATTAGCGAACACCGCCCTAGCCTTGGAAATACGCGCTTCTATTTCATTCCGCCTACACCTCCTCGGCAACCTCCAGGTCACAAACCGTGTCACCCACGCTCATTACCTAACTTTAAATCTACGTGATCACAACAATCTTGCAGAAGCACTTTGCATTTTGAGGCTGCAAAGCGCATTCCGAAGTACTTAGCAGAACGCGAAATAGCGTCCAGTGTTGTTTGTGCCGCTTGAAAGTTGTCAACAGCAATACCTTATCGTCAGCATAATCAAGATCAGTCAGTCTTTCACCAGGTAGGAGGTCCACGCCGGCATCATTGTGAGTGCCGCAGACAGTCCTCCATTATTTCGTCTATGACAAAGTTGAACAAAAATGGTGAAAGGGGACAGCCTTGACGTACGCCGCTCCTGGTGCTGAAACTGTCAGATACTTCGCCGTAAACCCTAACCTGAGCTGAAGTATGGGAATAAAGCGCCGACAGTATGTTCACATACCTCTTCGGTACACCCTTAAGTTTAAGTGACTCTAAAAGTGTAGACCGATCAACCGAATGGAACGCCCTTTATAGTCCAGAAATACGGCGATTGTTGGCCGGCGGTACACATGACGCTGCTCCAGAATTTGACGAAGGGTAAAAATGTGATCTATACAACCCGCCCAGGGCAAATCTTGCTTG